>JAPDDM010000347.1:100000-112500 GCA_027474115.1 Schizopygopsis malacanthus
GAGAGACATGCAGAATTTATATTTAAATAGTATTTTTGCTTCTTAATATTCACAGACACTAGTCCACACCACATTTTGATTTAAGTGTACTGACATATTTTTTATTTATTCATCCAAAAGCTTTATTTATTCATCCAAATTCGGTGACATTCCATGTTATACAGTAAATCAAATTTCTGACCGGATTCCGCGATTCTGTCCGTGTTTTCCACATCGCAGAAATCATAGAGCCCGAAGAATACAAAACACAATTTTATCTCACAATTCTAACTTTTTTCTCACAATTGTGAATTTCAATCTGTTTGGCAAAAAAATATTACAAGGTGATTTTATATATCTCACAATTTAGGCTTTAATTCTGGCAACCGAAAGAAAAATCTGAATTTTTATTTTACATTCTGTGGCAGAAACGGACTTCCTTATTTTATTTTAGTGAGTGCACAGTCTCAGACTACATGTTCACAGTCAGTTTGGGGCCTTATTAAAGTGTTGTGTTGTCCTAATCGGTAATGCTAAGAATGCGATTTGGATGAGAAAATTGGGCAGATAAAGAGGAGACTGAGAGATATCAGAGAGGAAAGCGAGAGACAGATAAAGAGAGAGAGTCCACTGGCGTCACTGCTCGTAAGGTCTTGATGTGAGTCACATGTTTACCTGCGTCAGTGTGAACCTCGAGACCCTCAACCCTTCCCCAGCTATTACTGCCGTCCCTCTTCTCTAATATCCTACTCTAATCAGCCTTTTTCTGCATCTATTTTCCACTCTCCCCATCCGTTCATTATCTCTCTGTAGTCACATCCCTCGCAGCAGAGCTGAAAAGAGCAGCGTAAACAGCCAGAGCCGGTTTCCAAAACGCTCCGGGAGATCTATGAAGAGGGAACGCCAGCAGTCGGCGTAAAGCTTGATCTACATCACAGCGTGTTCTCGCCAAGAACTAGAACAGGAACATCCATCTGATCAGCATCTCAACTGACCAATCACAGTGAGGCTGCAGGTTTTGATGCACACAATTTTCACATAAACAAGTAAAACGTATAGGTATGTTCAGGGAACATGTTAAGAAAGGTTAACGCTGATGTTGATTTTACCGCTTTCTTATTACAGTGTAAAAGTGCGTTCACACCAGACGCGAATGACGCGAATCGCGCGAATGATTTACATGTTGAGTCAACGCAAAGAGGCGATAGACAATCCTGCAGCACGAATGGCGCGAATTTCGCGGCGCGAATTGAGCGTTTGACGCGCCATTTGTGCGAATAGCGCGAGTTGAAAAACCTGAACTTTGGCGGATATTCGCGCCGCGTTAACCAATCAGGAGCTTGCTCTGGCAGTGACGTCATTACGAGCGGAGGCAGAAAATCCGAAACAACAATGGAGGACAAAGTAATCGTGGTTGTATGTGGGTACCCGGAGCTGTATATACATCTACGTACTTTTACAAAAACAGGAATACATTTTGCAACGAGACTGGAGCTGCAGCAGAAGCCCCTCCCATGACGCGAATTCGCTTCTGTTGTGTAGTGAATTTCCCACGCGAATGAAGCGAGTAAACTCAAAATGTTCAAGCGTCCAACTTCGCGCCAATAGCGCGATTTATTCGTGTCATTCGCGTCTGGTGTGAACGCACCTTTAGACAGAAATCATTGATTTGACAATAATAATCTAGAACAATATAAAATGGCATATTATTTTCAAACAGCACAAAAGTCTCCATAAGCGATTGAGTAACTCTTTGTTAACATTAATTAATGTATGAACAAACAATGAACAATGCATTTATTACACTATTTATTAATGTTAGCTAATGAGAATACAGTTGTTCATGTTAGTCCGCAGTGCATTAACTAATGTTAACAAACACAACTTGTGATTTTAATAATGCATTAAATGCTGAAATTAACACCAACTAAGATTAATAAATGCCGTAGAAGTCTTGTTCATTATTAATTCATGTTTACTAATGTTCTTAAATAATGAACCTTATTTTAAAGTGTTACCAACAATTGTAATCTGATTCTGAGCATTTTAAAAAGTAATATACTCTAATTACAAATACTTAACGGTAACACTTTATATTAAAGTGTCCATAATAGGGAGTAATTACCTAATTAAGTACTTAGTAGTAGCTGTTGTACTTGCATGAAAAAAATGTACTTACATGTAATTAAGTTATGAACAGACTGTAATTACAGTTTGTAATTATGTAGATGTAATAGCTACTGTTACACATGTAGGGGAGATGTAATGTGTTCTCCCGTCCTTTGGGGGGAGCTGTGTGTTGCTTCTCATTAGGGGAGTGAGCCCTTCTTTTCACCCACAGTTCTATTTCCATTGTGAAAGGTAAAGAGGGTTATCACGTTGCTCCACTATATCCATTAAATTTATCTAGTTATAGTAGCCATCCATGTTATTAGAAGAAATATATTATCGATGAAAGGTTGGTTTATGTGTATCAGACAATATTTTTGATAGGTTGTTTTGTATTTCTGATATTATTGCACATTTCCGATGTTCCATGTGGCTGAGCTTATTTTCATGTGTATTGTATTATATTTAAGGCCTACGTGTATTTTATGGTCTAATTATCCTTTTTCCGAATACATTCAGCATTTATCTTTGTCTGTCATATGCTGTAGTTTATCTTTCCTGTGTTTTAGTGAGTTTGTGAATGATGAGCTTACTATTAAGTCAGTTGCAGTCTCAACTTTTCATTATTTCCTGTTATAATTCATAATGTATTGTAATTTTGAGGTTATGTGAAATGAACACAGTTCTATTTCCATTGTGAAAGGCTGTCGCCATTCTGTTCTGCTGTGAGAGTGACGGTGGAGAAAGAGCCTAATAAAAGGAAGCCGCTCTGTTTGACTCAACGATTTTTGGTGTCCTCCTCATTCACCCCTCACCTCAACACAACGCAGAGACATTTGGGGGAGCACACCGACGAAGAGGGTTACATCTTTGGTGCCGTGACCAGGATCGTTGTTTTTCATGTCAACAGAAGTAAGCTTTTGTATAAATAATGTGAGTAAAGTGGGGTTAAAGAAAAAACGAAAAAACGTTTCTCCACCTCGCCTTTCTTTTGCCTTAAAGTGACAGTGTTAAATGTATTGTTGGACTGAACTAAGTTTTGCCTAAGGAGTATTTTTTTTTTTTTTTTTTCTGTTTTTTTTTTCTTTCTGTTTCTGAAAAAAACGATATTGTGCAGTAGGAGTGTTAATTTGTCTTTCTGAGCAACACATTGGTGAATTGATGTGCTATTTGAAACATATTTTTTCTGGTGCATGTGAATAGTATTTGAGTATATTTAAAGTGGGTTATTATTATTTTTTTTTTCTTCTCTACTTTTATTTACCTTAATTCTCGATAAAGTGCTTTGTGAATAGAGGTAAAATAATCAACACATAATGCATACACTAGCTGCATTAATTTGCATTTGACTACATTTTTTTCATAAATTTACCTTTGCTAAAACTGCACATAGTGTATTGCACACTACATACACATTGTGTGTTGCACAGGCAAGAAGAGTCAAAGAAGTGAAAAGAGAAATGCAGAGACTCCCTGAAACCACCCCTCATCGACCACCTCCCCGTCCCCAAGTACCACTAAGGCAGCCCTTCCAGGCCACCCCATGGTTACCAGTAAAGCAAAACAAACTCCAAAAGTTTGAAGTAAATATGCCTATCAATTTGAGCACTGAGACTATTTCTCAGCCAGACAATAACTCTCAACAGTCTGTCAGGCCAAAGTCTGAGCAGTTAGTAGCACATACACAGAATGTACCTCCATCAGCAGTGAGCTGGCATCAGTTGGGAAACCGCCCCACACCCTCCGCTCAACATCAGCCCTCAGCTCATCCACAAGCCACAGATAACGTCCCCTCTGGATTTCCAACCACTGTGCACATGTCTTCTCTTAGCCCCCACCCACCTAATGTGCCAAATGCCTCATCACAAACTAACATGTATGACAATGCCACTACCATTCTTGTTTCACCAAACATGGCCAGCAGAATGCCAACTGACACGCCAACTTCTCAAGATTACTCTCACGTGCCCCAAGCATCGACTATGCCACCTAAAGCCCATATTCCTACTTACCCCAGCATGTACTCATCTCCATATGGCCTGCATATTCCTGCTACAACTGTTGTTTCTTCGGAAACTAACTTGACTGGCCATCCACTGAGTGTTCGGGCTCCTGTATCCTCCCACTACGGTGTACCAAATGCTATGTACTCAAGACCTCCTGACTCATTTCTGCCCCCAGCACCTCCGGTCTTGTCTGGAACCAGCTTTCCTCACGAAACAGACCCTGTTCAAGCACATCAAACTTTCAATGATCAGCAGCACTTTTTACATTCAAGTTGTGCCATTGTGCCAACCCCCCCAACTCCTGTGTATGCTCCTATGACAGTGCCAGTATATCATGGTTCAAATATGTATGCACAACAACCATTCCCCATGCAACAACCTCAGATTGCACCTCCATGGGTGGCTCATCAGCAAAACTCAAACTCCCATAACTCTTCAATGAACATGCCACAACCCAGTTTTACACAGACACACCAAGTACGAAATGTGCAACTATTCAGCGGTGGTCCTGACTGCAGGATACTTATTGAAGACTGGATACGGGATATGCAGTATCTACTTGATGCTGGAGGGATGCCAGCAAATCTGGGTTTTGCTACGGTGGTGCGGCATTTGAGTGGGGAAGCCAGGAGGCTAGTTCTGAATCTCCCACCTAATGAGCAGACTACTGGCAGAGCTTTTGAAGAACTACGGGCGGAGTATAGTGATATGCAGACATCTCTGGACCCATTAGCAGATTTCTATGAGAGATGCCAGCACCATGGTGAATCGGTGTGTTCATATGCCATCGCCCTGGAGGCCACTTTACGTTCAGTAGAAGCGCACAGTTTGGAGGCCAACCTTTTCCAGACCGTGATAGCAAACTGACTCGTCAGTTCTTGAGAGGATTGAGTGATGAAGAGGTTTATCACAGGCTTGCGCCAATGAAGCCAAGGCTTCTAAGTTTTCGTGAACTTCAAGCGGAACTTCGTGACCTGGCTCGGGAAACAAAGAAGTTTCAGTCACAGCCAAAGGCTAAAAAGACGTATGCCCAGGCTCAGTTTACAAGTGCCAGTTTTAACCAGAGTGGAGAAAACTCAAGAGCAGACAAAGCAAACAAACTGAACTCTGATATGTCTGAACTCACAGCCATGGTAAAGAAACTGATGAGCAGCCAAGAAGATCAGAGCAATAGGCTGATCCAGTTAGAGGCTCGAGTTGGAGCCTCACCACACGCTGTTCCCCAGAGATCGCAGGGGAGTAGTGACACTGAAGTAAGGGGGGTAGTTTGCTATCGTTGTGGAAAACCTGGACACATTGCACGTCTGTGTCGGACTATGATGATGGATGAGGTTGCCCCAGCTGAAAATGGAGCAGAGACCAGGCAGGATTTAAATGCGTAAGGCCTGTGGTTACCCGGGGCAACCACAGGCATGCACACAGAGTCCCCAGCAACATGAGATGGCCACGTCTAAACCACTGACACAACCGCTGGTAGGTCCGTGTAATGAAGGGTTGGTTGAAGTGAATGGAGAGATGTGTAAGGCTCTCATTGACTCAGGCTCTCAAGTAACCACAATTACTGATGAGTTTTGGCGACGACATCCTGTTCTTTGTACTCAGGAATTGCAGTCATCAGACATTCCCATTGAAGGTGCCCGCTGGCCAACCTGTATCTTATTTTGGTGTGCTTCGTATCAACCTAGAGTTTTTGGGAAGGGTCTACTATAATGTTCCTGCTTTCGTTGTCCCTGTAACAGAGTACCGGTCCAGTGACCCAAAGAAGAAGAAAAGAGGAGTGAGAGGAACTTCTGGACCTGCAAAGCCGTTTGAGTGGTCTGAGGAATGCGAGAAAGCATTTGAAGCATTGAAAGAGAGATTAATTACAGCACCAGTTCTGGGCTACCCCAATTACAGTTTACCGTTTGTACTGCAAACTGATGCTTCCGGTGAGGGCCTTGGGGCGGTCCTTGCGCAAGTTCAAGATGGTGTGGAAAAGGTGATTGCTTACGCAAGCAGAGGTTTGAGACCTCCTGAAACCCGCTATCCTGCACACAAGTTGGAGTTTTTAGCTCTAAAGTGGGCGGTTACAGAAAAGTTCTATGACCACCTCTATGGGCATACATTTTCTGTGCTGACTGATAACAATCCTCTTAAATATGTGCTGAGCACCGCAAAGTTGGATGCCACAGGTCAACGCTGGGCATCACAACTTGCTATGTTTGACTTTGACATTGAGTACAGGCGAGGGAAGTCTAATGCTAATGCCGATGCACTCTCGAGGATGTCAAGGCAAGAAATTACAGAAACCCTTCAGTCATGCCCACAGTGGATTCCCTCCACTCAGCAAGTCCAGTCCTGCGGAGATGATATAGGGGGAAATGAAGCAGATGTTAGTGAGCAAGCGGAGAGAACTGTTGTATGCAAAGAGGGAAAGTTTCTTGACAGTGTGCGAGCTGACCCATTTGATGGAGCGGGAACTGATGCATTGCCTGTAATGACAAAACTAGAGATCAGAGGATGTCAAAAAGAGGACCCTGTCATTGGGCCTGTCCTGCACTATAAAACACTTAACAAAAAGCCAAGACGTGGAGAAAGATTGGAGAAAGGGAAAGATGTGCTGCTTCTATTAAAAGAATGGAGGAGGCTGGTGGTCAAAGATGGGATTCTCTACAGGCAGGTTAAAGATGTTAAGGGACAGTTCGTTGCTCAGCTGCTCCTACCACAGAAAATGAGGCTTCTGGTTAAAATAAGTCTTCATGATGATTCTGGTCATTTGGGATTTGATCGTACCTTAAATCTGTTCCGGGAACGATTCTTTTGGCCAAGAATGCATAAGGAAATAAAATCCTGGTGTGAACAGTGTGAAAGATGTTGTCTGAGGAAGACTCCCACTGCTGGAAATAGGGCTCCACTGGTCAGCATTCACACTAATGTCCCTATGGAACTAATCTGCATGGATTTTCTTGTCCTGGAAAAGTCTAAGGGAGGAATAGAGAATGTCCTGGTGGTAACCGATCATTTCTCGAGATTCGCCCAGGCTTACCCCACAAAAGACCAAAAGGCTGTCACTGTGGCAAAGGTGCTGTGGAAGAATTTCTTCTGTCGATTTGGGTTCCCAACAAGACTCCACGCAGATCAGGGCAGAAATTTTGAGAGTACAGTGGTCAAGGAGCTGTGCAAGTTGACTGGAATCACCAGGACTCATACCAGCCCCTACCACCCACAGGGAAATGGGATCACAGAGAGATTTAACAGAACTCTGATGAATATGTTGGGCACTCTTGATCCTGATCAAAAACCCAAGTGGCATGAATACATTGACGCACTAACACATGCGTACAACTGCACTCAACACGATTCGACTGGTTTCTCCCCATACTTCTTGATGTATGGCCGACATCCACGACTGCCTGTTGATCTCCTTTTTGGATTGTCATCTGCAAAGGAGCCATGTGAGTACAGTGAATATGTCCAGACGCTGCGTGAGTGTTTGACTTATGCCTATGGCGAAGCAAACAAAATGTCGAGGCATGCTAAGGACCTTCAGAAGAAGCACTATGATAAGAAAGTCAAGAGTAGTGTGTTGGAGACTGGTGATAGAGTGATGGTGAAACTGTGTTATGTTGAGGGGAAACACAAACTGGCTGACAGGTGGGAACCACGTCCATATATTGTGGTGAAGAAACAGCCAGGAATTCCAGTGTATGTGGTTCGTTCAGAAGATGGAGACAGGGAAAGAGTCATCCACCGCAATCTTCTGGCCCAGTGTATGTTTTTTCCCGGTGGGTTCCAAGCACCTAGCTGGAGAAGAGACTGACATGGAGGAAGTGTCTGGAATGGACTCAATTGTTTCAGAGGGAGAAGAGGAAGTAATAGAGACGATTGTGAGTGGAGACAGTGGCATGATTACACAGTGTCCAAATGTGGAGTTGCCGTATGTAGCTAGCGAAGAGTGTGAACAGGATGAGCATCAGTTGAAAGAGACTGTTTATGGAAAGGAAGAAGATAAGGAGCAAACACCTTTGAAATTCTCAAATCCTGACCCTCCAAAGAGAAGATATCCTGAGCGGATAAGGCGCCCACCAAATAGACTCTCATTGGAGATTCATGCCCTCCAAAGTGAAAGTGATAAGGAGAAATTAGAGAGAGGAAAGAAAGTGTGGGAAAGGGCTAAAGCAAAGAAGAACTGCCGTAGCAACACATTAAGTCATACACACTCCCCACACATACTTAAAAGATTATCGTAGAATTTTAAATTATTATTATTATTATTATTTTTTTTTTCCTAAATTAAGTGATGACTGGGACGACATCATTTAAAGAGGGGGTGGATGTAGGGGAGATGTAATGTGTTCTTCCGTCCTTTGGGGGAGCTGTGTGTTGCTTCTCATTAGGGGAGTGAGCCCTTCTTTTCACCCACAGTTCTATTTCCATTGTGAAAGGTAAGGAGGGTTATCACGTTGCTCCACTACATCCATTAAATTTATCTAGTTATAGTAGCCATCCATGTTATTAGAAGAAATATATTATCGATGAAAGGTTGGTTTATGTGTATCAGACAATATTTTTGATAGGTTGTTTTGTATTTCTGATATTATTGCACATTTCCGATGTTCCATGTGGCTGAGCTTATTTTCATTTGTATTGTATTATATTTAAGGCCTACGTGTATTTTATGGTCTAATTATCCTTTTTCCGAATACATTCAGCATTTATCTTTGTCTGTCATATGCTGTAGTTTATCTTTCCTGTGTTTTAGTGAGTTTGTGAATGATGAGCTTACTATTAAGTCAGTTGCAGTCTCAACTTTTCATTATTTCCTGTTATAATTCATAATGTATTGTAATTTTGAGGTTTGAAATTAAGACAGTTCTATTTCCATTGTGAAAGGCTGTCGCCATTCTGTTCTGCTGTGAGAGTGACGGTGGAGAAAGAGCCTAATAAAAGGAAGCCGCTCTGTTTGACTCAACGATTTTGGTGTCCTCCTCATTCACCCCTCACCTCAACACAACGCAGAGACATTTGGGGGAGCACACCGACGAAGAGGGTTACACATGTTAATGAGTGAAGGAATGAAACCACAGACCGATGTTTGGCGTGACGATGGTGAAGGGGCTCAGGTAAGTCTTCCTCATGTTTTGCGCGAGCGTGTTCATATACTCCTCGAACTGTCGCAACAGTGTGGCCGTGCCGCCCTCCGTCTGCTGGATGAGCTCCCAGTGTCCGTGCGTTTCTGCCGACAGTATAGCGCTGCCCACGTGCATCAGGTGCTGCCACAGCGACCAATCACACATCAATCACTTTTAGTTGGTTACTTTTAAAAATGCAACTAGCATTCATAAAAAAAATAAACGACGGTATTTTTTATGAATTTGGTGTGAAAGTACAAATATTCCCTTTCTCTTGATTTAGAAGTGGATTTACAATTATTAAAAAATTCAAATTTAGTCATTTAGCAGACACTTTTATCCAAAGCGACTTATTATGACAATAGAAGCAATTATAGAAATGATGACAATAGAAGCAATCAAAATCAACAAAAGAGCAATGATATGCAAATGCTAGAACAAGTCTCAGCGTAATGCTGTACACGTAGAAACTTTTATTTTATTTTAAATTATATAATAAAAAATAGAATAGAAAAAGAAGAGCATTTTTAGAGAATATAGTTTTTTAAAGAAAAAAGCAGTTAGTAAATTAATAGAGTGCAAGTATAAAGCAAAATTTGATAAAAGAATAGAATTAGAATGAATTAATAGAATTTAAATCATTACAAATTATTACTAGTTATATTGTTTACTAAAATGCATTACTTTTACAATGCAAAATAGAATTTCTAATAAAAATGACTATGCTGGTAAAAAAATATATATTTAAAATGTGTTTATTTCATACTAAACATAGTTTAAGTCTATTAACATATTTACTGACACATCGCGACGTTTACTTATATAAAAAATTTGAATGAAACTTTATTTTGAGTACTACTTGTGCACAATGCGTATTTCTTAATATTAAGACTAAAATGTGGTTTAATGTCACATTACATTTTTTGGGTCTTAACTTTTAGTTTTTCCACTTCTACGATGAGACGAGTGTCGTCCATTAGGTCATCTTCCAGGTGTACTCTGAAGACCCTCGTCTGGCTACACCGGGCGCTGTCACGTGCGTTTATTGATGATGCCTGTTATCAGCATGACATCTGCTTCTATGCCAACATATAGGCCTATAAACTACACAATATATATTACAACTTGCTACGAAATTGTTGAACTTCATGGTAACTGTTTAAAATACATTACATCCCATTAAAATATAAAAAATGTTTTGAGTGTCGATCGTAAATAATGTCCTGTCACTTTAATTGAGCGTAAGCAGCGCGGCAAAAATAGACTCGGCGCCGAAACGATCGCGGCACTGCCGCTCCTGCTCTGCTCCTGCTACGCGCTGCCGCGCCGCCCCTGCGTGCTGTGTGAACGCTCTCATCCGTTAACATGGGCGCCGAAAAAAATACGCGCTGCTTACGCCCTGCTTACGCTTGCAGTGTGAAACCGGCGTGAGTCTGAGCCTGTCTCTCTCTCTCTCTCTCTCTCTCTCTCTCAGTCAAAGCATAGTGTTTGCAGTAAATACAGAACATATTAACATGCAACAAAAACATGCATGCATGCATACATAAAAAAGAAAAAAAAAAGAAAAGGAAAAAAGAAAATGCAAACCAACATTTTAGGCCCTCTTCTGTTGGAGACAGCAGAACCAGATCATCTGCAAACAGCAAGAACTTAATGTTGGAGTCATGTAGCGTGAGGCCAGGTGCTGATGATTGTTCCAGGACTTTTGCCAATTCATTAATGTATATATTGAAGAGGGTCGGTGATAGTGGACAGCCCTGCCTCACACCCCGCCCTTGAGTGAAGAATTCTGTTCGTTTATTTCCAATTTTAATTGCGCACTGATTGTTTGAATACATTGTTTTTATAATATTGTATGTTTTACCCCCAATACCTGATTCTATAAGTTTTGACAGAAGACCTTCATGCCAAATTGAATCAAAGGCCTTCTGGAAATCTACAAAGCAATCGAATATTTTGGTTTTGTTTTGGTTAATATATTTGTCAATCAGGGTGTGTAGGGTGAAGATGTGGTCTGTTCTATAATTTGGTAAGAATCCAATTTGACTTTTGCTGAGGACATCGTGCTCTGTAAGGAAGTGTACAAGCCTGGTGTTGATGATGCTGCAGAACAGCTTCCCCAGATTACTGCTCACACAGATGCCTCTGTAATTGTTTGGGTCTGATTTGTCTCCACTCTTGAATATGGGCGTTATGATATGACCTTCAGGGAAATGACCAACACTCAGAACCAAGTTAAACAGTTTAATTATGGCCAATTGGAATTTATGATTAGTATATTTAAGCAGGCCCCAAATAACCCTGGCCCCAACTAACCCTAACCCCAGACAACCACGCCACTGCTTACCACAGAAGATAACCCTCGACTAACCCAAAAGTTAACCCCCTTACCCCGGACAGTAAAACGGTTTATAATATTCAGTTATCGACAAAGTAACCATGGGAAACGAACGAATGTTAGTATTACAAAAAACACAGATTGCTGCACAAAGTTAATCTTTAATGTTCAAAAGAAATAACAACCGAAACCAAGTGGAAGAAGCAACAAAAAAATGAATCCTTAAATGTGTTTATGAAATACAAAAATACAAATTAAGTCAACTGAACGGGCCCAATTCTTAATCTACCATTTTTCTGAGCCTGTTATTATTATTATTTTGTTTTTCAGGTACTTCATGAAGCTCGTTTCGATGCCTTCGGGAGACCCCAGTCCTCATCCCAGATGCCCCTAGAAACTCTTTCACCGTGCACCGTCGCTGCGTTCAGCTCCAGGTTTCTCCCATCTGACAGAAACATCACGAGGTGGTTGTTGTTGTTGTTGTTGTTAGTATCACGTGACATGACTTCTGTTGAGAGAACGTTTTCGTGTCAAACAGTGATGAGACTTAAAGCCCTCTCACCTTTAACTTTCCGCTGGTCCGTCGTGAGCACGAAGAAGGCCTGCTGCCTTTCAGACAGCCTCTCGCGGGCATCAGGTCTCTCTGGCCAAAAAGACTCGAGGATCTTGTCAAGGTCTTCAGAACGGCTCTTCTTCCGTTCTGGAGTCACACTCAATCTTTGAAAAATAAGTAGGTGGAATAAATTATTAATTAATAACAAATGCTTATAGATCATTGAAATCATTCTAAACATTAGACTGAACAGCACTGCGACCTTTGACCTGGATATCCAACAACACACTCCATCTATGAAAACTAAGCGAGGCACAAGGCAAGTTTATTTATGTAGCACATTTCATACACAGTGGTAATTCAAAGTGCTTTACATGAAAGGAAGTGTAATGGTGATTAAAAAT
>JAPDDM010000347.1:117500-317939 GCA_027474115.1 Schizopygopsis malacanthus
GATAGATAGATAGATAGATAGATAGATAGATAGATAGATAGATAGATAGATAGATAGATAGATAAAGTCAGATGATAGATAGATAGATAGATAGATAGATAGATAGATAGATAGATAGATAGATAGATAGATAGATAGATAGATAGATAGATAGATAGATAGATAGATAGATAGGTTCTAGATCAGCTGGACAAACTGGGTTAGGCTTACTGAAAAAAAGTGGGATCCAACTGATCCAAAATGTATCCATAGCTCAAATGTTCCTGGGAAAACCCCAAGTTTATTTTGCAATGCTATTTAAATCAGTGGTTCTCAACCTTTTTGACTTCTAGGCCCCAGTATCGTCCACAACAATATTCAAAGGCAATATTTTCAGGGTATCATGCTAGCTACCTAGCTATAATACTGAGCTATTTAAACGTGATTTTTTTTCTCACATTTATTCAGAAATTGCCGCGGTATTTTTGACCATGGCACTACTTTTTAGGTGTCTACTTGCTTACCGTCTGAAAAAAAGGCGAATATCCACCTGTTCGTCCTGCTTCTTTCTTTTAGCTCCTACCTTAATTTCATTTAAGCACCAGTGACAGTTGGACTGAGCGGTTTTTTCAAACGATGCCGCAAGCCGGCGTTTACGGGCTTCAACCAAGTGTACAATCGAGGTGGGGTGGTCACACAGTTTTGTTTCCCTTGTTTTTCCTAAATTGAAAGTAATCTATCTATCTATAATCTGACTTTATCTATCTATCTATCTATCTATCTATCTATCTATCTATCTATCTATCTATCTATCTATCTATCTATCTATCTATCTATCATCTGACTTTATCTATCTATCTATCTATCTATCTATCTATCTATCTATCTATCTATCTATCTATCTATCTATCTATCTATCTATCTATCTATCTATCATCACTCCTTGAAGATAAGGTAAGAAAGTGAAGCCAAAACCTACAAGGACACATCCACTCCATTACAACAACACATCTCTTGTACAGGCCGTGTAATGGATTTTTTTTCAAAATAAAGTATAAAATATTATAAACTTATTATATAAGTTACAAATATAAAATTAAACACTATATAGATTGATTCCTAATATAGCAGCAGTATTATTAGTTTTTCTGTCAAGAGTAGATAGTTATTTTTCTCTCTTTTGTGTTTTGTTGTTTTAGTATTAAAGAATAAACATTCTATCTGTCTGTCGATTCTGTCATAGTGTTTTATATTTATTCCATCATTTACTCACTCAAAATTATATAAAATATAATGTTGGGAAACCAAACAGTTGCTTGTCCACAGTGACTGCCAATTTTATATATATATATATATATATACCAGCAACTGTTCATCAAAATATCTTATTTTGTGTTCAGCACAAGACAGAAATGAATACAGGTTTGGTTATTTTACTTTATAGTATGTTGTTTACTCAATGTGGTGTTATTTTGCTCAAAATATGATGTGTGTTCAAGAAAGTGATCCATAGATTGATCGATATGTTGAATTGTTCCAGTCTATTTGGCAGTACTAGTGTTTCACAATGAAGTGTATTAGTGAACTTAAATAACCCTATGAACGTTGGGTAATATCCCAGAATATGACAAAGACATGTAAACAGGTTTGAGTTTTATCTCATGGGACCACTGCCAACCGATAGGGGCAGCGGGATGAAGGATTTTTAAACAAAGGGCTGATTCAATTCCGCCACTAAAAGACGGACACCAGGTGCACTAGTAATTAATTGTGGCAAACCAGATAAAACATAACAGATAAAAAACTGAAATTACCAAGGTCGGGGAGTGAAAAAGATATCAAATGAATGTACAGACAGACAGAGAGTCGGGGAGTGAAAAAGCGATGCTTTGTTACTTTGGATAATAATCCAAACGTATCCACAGTTTGCAGAAAAATTCTATAGTTCTATAAATTCTATAAAATTATCCACATACACATAATAGTTGCTTTGTTTTTAACATTAAACATAATTACACTTAATTACAACTCGCAAATATACGATCAAGAGCTCAACTTTATACACGTTACCGTTCAAAGGCTTGGAGTCTGTAAGAAACCTGGTCTCCCTTTTTAAAGTGGAAGCGGTGTTTAAATAGGCTATCTCATTCAGTCTTTCGGTACATTCATTCATTGCAAGTATTTCCGTTTTGCAGACTGTCTAAAAAGTGAAAAGGGCATGTCCTTTTATAGAGGATCCTGTAGATGAGGAGGCTGCATTAATTTGCAGGGAGTTACATTTACATGGAGACAGGATTTTGAGGCCCCGGGTGGATTTTTTACATCAGAAATTTAAGCCATCGTGGCTGTGCTCTTACATCCAAGCAGATGCTTTGTGTTGCTTTACGTTTCTTTGCAAACGGTAGTTTTCTTTATAACATCGGGGATGCAGAGCACATTAGTAAGGCCACTGTATGCAGAACAGTAAGGAAAGTGTGCCTCGCTCTCAAACGCTTTCTGAGATTTGTTGTGGTGTTTCCTGGCCACAAACCCCTGAGAGTCATCAAAGAGGAGTTTCACAGGATAGTGGTGTAGAAATCATTTTGAATGAGGCTACTCTGAAAAATTATGATCAGTTAATAACATCTTGCTGCGACCTTTGGAAGTAACCTAATAATTAGAATTCCCTTCAGGATTTCCAAATGTGGTTGGATGCATTGATGGCACACATATTGATCATATCAAGATCATATGTGATCATTGTGATGCTGCACATATATCATCACAAATGTGGAGACCAAGTGGCCCGGCTCTGTTCATGACTCACGAATATATTGTGAGTTGACCCTGAGCAACAGGATGGAATGTGGTAAATACATGATGTATGCCCTATAAACTTATTTCAATGCATGCACTGCACACTTACATGGGCACTCCTGCAGCACTAAAGCAATGTGAACTTTCTTACAGGCAACCCTAATGACCCCTTACCCAGAACCTGAACCAGGCCCCCAGCAGTGCTTCAATGTGGCACACTGCAGGACGAGAGCACGGGTGGAGATGACCATAGGCCTGTTGAAAGCACGTTTTCAGTGCCTACATCACCTCAGGGTAACCCCTGAGAGGGCCTGCAACATTATTGTGGCATGTGTTGTTCTCCATAATATTGCCATAATTAGAGGGGAGCAACACCCTGCCCTACAAATACAAGACCCCGAGGAAGACCCATCCACCCTGCAGATTTCTGGGATGGAAGGGTAGTCAGAGATATTATATGCCGCAATTTCTTCTCAACAAATCACAACAATTTATTTGGTCTTCTTTATTTCCTTCAAATACAAAAGCAACTGTTAGATTTTCATATTCTTCCAATAGTTCATTCAATTCACCTGTGACCATACACTCACTTTTAGCTTCTCTTTCAGGATGTCGATTTCCAGATCTACCTTTACATTTTGTCATTTAGTCATTTTTGGATCTCAGATCAGATCACCTTTTGGATCTGACGGTCCAAGTATATCATTTCTTTGCTGTTTTTTTGTCAGTTTTTTTTTATAAGATGAAGTCTATATAACTGGTAACTGGGGGGGGGGGGAGATAATAATATCAGTTTATACTTAAATATAGGCTACTCCACACAAAAATGTGAAGAAATGTGAATGTGTAAATTATTTAATGTGTAGACACTATATTAATATTAGCTCTGTTGGCCTCTCTGTGGCAGAAGTGGTTTCATCATGTAATAGTCCTGTGAAGATTAGCATTTTGTTGAGTACACTTTTTAATACTACTTGTCATAATTAATGGTTTATTTAGTAGGCTACTTACAACTGCCTGGGGTTCTGTTATGACAGGAGTCCCCAAAAGGCCGATATTACCATCAGAATCTGTTGGGACCGAAAAAACAAAACAAAAACAAGTGAATAAAAAGTGAAATAAATGCATATGAAAAATAGCCTATTCTATGAAGCCACTTGTATCCTGGGGGACTGGCTCTGATGAACTCCCTGCTGGAATTACCTCAGCCATTGGCCTTCCAGTGTTCAGGCTCAAGGCCATCTCCTCTGCATTTGTGACTGGTGGTGGTTCAGTCCTCCCCAGTTTTGCGAGCCTCTGCCTTCTTTCTGTTGGCAGATAAGAAATAAGAAAGAACATTTAATCGTTCGTTCGTTAATGTCAAAAACTCTGCTTCACTGCAAGACACTGGATGCTATTTAGTAACTCAACTTTTTTGAGTTCAAGTTTAAACTCAGAGTTGGTTGAACCTCCTTATTGAAACGGGCCCCTGATCGAATGGCCTGTGTAAGGATTTTATTTATTCATTTGTTTATTTTTTGTCAGGTATTGTCGTGTGGATATGGTGTGTCGTGTGGAAGAGGTAGGCTGTTTTCACATCTCATTAAAATACTAAAGCAACCAAAGGCTATCTTGTCGCATGTAGGACATTACTGGACCTTAAAATCCATATTTTAGTGCGTAGAAAACTCTCTGTACGTTAACCCTTTGATAGCCACACGTTCTTTAACTTGTTATCGAGTTATCAAGTTATTCCCTGTTATTTTGTAGCTGGTAAGTTAAGTTTTGTCTTTCCTGGTGTTAAGAAAGCACACCAGTGATTGAGGTAAACAGTTGTTGTAGTTTTGTCTTAACCGGTAAATTAAATTAAACCGCATTTTGGATCTCTCATGTCAGGGAGTGAGATCAGGAGTTAAATCAAAGTCTCTGAAATATCATGATTAAGTGCTTACTGACATTCAGACTTTGCAGGTGTTGTGAAATGTGACTAATTCAGATGATCACAGCCAGAGAGTTTCTGTGGGTGTGTGACCAGGAGATTAGGGTCAACAAATTTATCATTAAGCATTTTCACTTTCTTTTTTTCTTTTCAATCTTTGAAATATTATCCTAGTTATTTTTGTAATGCCGTGTATTTTACATTTCTAAAATAAAATAAATAATTTTACCATTTCTATTTAATGCAATTGGTTTTGCATTTCTAAAATAAAATAAATTATTTTAACATTTCTATTTAATGCAATTGGTTTTGCATTTCTAAAATAAAATAAATTATTTTAACATTTCTATTTAATGCAATTGGTTTTGCATGTGGTGTTATGTCTGTTTTTTCCCCATTATTATAATGAATCATTTAACAATTATTATTGTGGGTGGAAAAACTAATTTGGCAAGTAGCTTTCCCTTATGCTTAAACAACAACTGTTTAACTAGTTTATTGGTTTTAAACTTTTGATGGATTGAAAGTTGTGAAGAAGTGAGGCTTATTGTGGTAAGTGTCATAAATTAACTTTTCTTTAACTTCCAGTAACTTTCAATAACTGCAATGGAAGAACAAGAATGCTCTTTCAGTCTGTTGACAAACGGTTTGATGTGAACACGGATGGGACTGTAACGCTGAAGAGACAAGTGACTCTTCATAAAGGCCACAAGGTGTTTTCTGTGCACGCTTGGGACTCCAGTGGCGAGAAGCACAATGTGTCTGTCAAAGTTGAGCGTATCCACCATCATAAGGAACATCACGTGGATCGGGTCATGAACGTCTCCTCTCCAGAGGTACAAACACATTTCATGCAAGAAACTGCTGTTCAATACAGTGCAAGCCTGATCTCTACTGGGCATTTCAGTTTTTGTGTGGTACTTTACTGTGGTACAGTCCCTCCATTATTTCCATAATATACCATGGACAACATTCTTCTAACATTGTTGTCAAATAGACATTTATTAGAATGCATGTAAAACTGCATCTGAGACGTTTATCAGATTACAAGGCAGATGTTTCCCAGATCTTTAGCAGACGTCTTACAGATTTACTTGTGCTGTCTGGGTAGTTGAGATAAAATTTACTTTTATTACTGTCATTCATTAAGTTGATAAATAAAAAAATAAAAAATAATAATAAAAAAATATATACAGTATATATATAGGGAGTTTATATATACTGTTTATTATATATATAGTCTCTGCAGCCATATAGTTGTAATTGAATGTCCCTTTTATTTGTACATAAGCATTTGCTTTCCTACATTATGAAACTTTTAGTTTTATAAATGGGGCAACCTATGAAGGATGAACAAATAATGTCATCACATTAAAAATAACTTACAAATTTGGTAATACTTAAAGCTTTGAAGTGCTGGGAAAAGTAGTTTGAAGCATGTAAAAACACTCAAAAACTTTAGACCATTTCTGCCACAAGTTGTTCCTGTAGTTATGTTAAATCCATGGTGAATGGTGGAGATTTGTGTTTGAGCTGATATCCGTAGCTTTAGCAGAATTCTGTGCTTCTCACAAGATTGGTCAGATGTTATTGATTCCGCGGTGAGTTCGACTACTTTCGAATTCAGTGTCTGTTACTATATATTATATTTATATTTTACATTATATATTTAACTAATATTTTTAGATGGAATCGCCCTCTGATCAGGTTCTGACTTTTCCAAAGTCTTCAACGGGAGCAAAGAGAACAAAGAGAGATTGGCTTATTCCTCCGTTCCATGTACCTGAGAATAGCAGAGGTCCATTCCCGAAGAAGCTGGGCCAGGTGAGTGGAAATTATGAAAGAACTGTTAAGAATTAGATGTATGAGAGAGGTTTGTCTGTTATTGACTTTCTCTTATTGCTTTCTGTGTTTAGATGAAGTCAGACTTTGCCAGAGAAACTGAAATGGAATACAGCATCACAGGTGAAGGGGCAGATCAGGACCCAAAGAGTATTTTCATTGTTGAAAGATTATCAGGGAATCTCTTTGTCACTCAGCCACTCAACAGAGAAAAAAAAGATTCATACAGAGTAAGTTGATTTTAGTCTCATAACATTTAAAATCTACATTTAGTTCTTGGTGTATTTTAGCACTAAACTGTCTGATCATTCTTAATTCTTTGAAAACTGTCCTCTTTTAATCAGATGAAATGGCTTGACATGGTTTTCTTCATGTGTTTGCATGAGACCTTGAATTTAAAATTTGTATATCTACTAAAGAAGTTATTTTTCTTTAGGACTCAGTGTCTCAAGGGGCTTTCGCACAAGAGGAACCTTTTCATAATTCCTAGAACTATTGGCAGAAGTACTCGCTTTTTGGTGTGTTTACATCGCCGGACCTAGAAACTGTTTTAGTTCCAGGAACATATGAGGGAACTAAATTAGCTCCTACTTCAGAGTAGGGTCTAAAACAAACAGTTCTATAGGAACTATCAGTGATGTAATTGGCCAAATGAACGTGAAACACAGGCTACCCTGTATTTTTAAAAAGCCATGTAAACACATTTACTCCACAAAGATGGAAAATGTTGATAACGGCATTTACATGTTGTCTGCAGTGTTGTTCTTTTCTCAGCTGCAATATGTAACACACGAAACCTGTTATCACGAAACCCACAACAGACAACAAAAACCACTCTAATCGCAGCATTCTCCATTCACTGGTTGTTGACATTTGTCATTTGCAGCACATAAAGACGTCGCTGTCAGCCGCTTCAGAGTTCCTGCTGCTGGTGCAAATGCAACCAGGAAAACCCAAAGGAGAAATTGGTTCTCAAGGAACGACCCTGCTGGTTAATTCCTAGAACTAAGTTATTTGAGCTACTCAGTGCGAAAGCCCCTAAAGTTAATAGACATGGACTAAAACACTTTTAAGAAACCCATTCATTATTTGCCCCTTCTCATGTCTTCTGATTTCTTTAGCTTATTGCTCATGCTGCAGGACGTTATGGGACTAATTTAGTAAAAAGGTCAATGGAAATTCTCATCAATGTGATTGACCAAAATGATAATAAGCCTGTGTTTACTCAAAAAGAATTTAATGGACATGTGCCTGAAGCTGCTGGAATAGGTAGGTGTATGGTGCAGTTTCTCAATAAAATGGCTTTTAGCTGTTTTTTCCCATTCAAATGCTTCTGCAGCTTTTACTACCTAATTAGTCTTTATTTTCTCATCAAAGATTACGAATTTATGACAGTCACAGCCACTGATGCAGATGACCCAGAAACTCACAATGGTATAGTCTACTACGCAGTTGTCATCCAAGAGCCGCCATTTCCAAAACCGAACATGTTTGATATCAACATTTTATCTGGAACTATTCGTGTGCGAGAAACAGGCATGGACAGAGAGGTGAGAAGTGATATTTGATGAATCTCAAAGTGGTGATGATAACATTACTTCATGTAAACCAACTCATCTGCTATCTTCCTTTTCAGAAATGGCCCAGATATACTTTGTTAATTGTGGCTGCTGACATGGAAGGAAACGGTTTGTCATCCACTGGCACAGCTGTTATTACAATTACTGACAGCAATGATAACTCTCCTCAGTTTGAGCAAACTTCGGTAATGTATATTTATGTATTTAGAATTGTTTTACTTTACCACTTGTAGGTGTTTGAACTCATAATTCTTATATACTCACACCATACATATCATTTAGCACGTCGTATCTGTCCCAGAGAATAAAGTAGGCCATGTAGTGACCAAACTTACAGTTTCTGATGGAGATGAAGTTGAATCACCAGCCTGGTCAACCAAGTATCGGATTATTAGTGGTGACGAGGGTGGGTTTTTCAATGTCAGTACTGGACCTTGCCAGCTGGAGGGCATCATCAGCACTGTAAAGGTACTGTGTGTTGCTCCTATGTTTGCCCAGACAATTGCTTGTGATGACATACATTCGTAAAATACACTTTCTTTTCCATTTAGCCTCTGGACTTTGAGAAGACCAATCAGATTGTCCTGTCTGTGATTGTTGAGAATGATGATCCATTTATTGGTTCTTTGTCCACTTCCACTGCCACGGTCACAGTGAATGTAGTAGATGTAAATGAACCTCCTAAGTTTGATCCAAAAGAGAAGATTATCTTCAAACCAGAAGATACACCAGTTGATACTGAATTGGTTACTTATACAGCCACTGATCCAGACACTGGAAAATCACAGAAGATAATGTAAGACACAAAATATATTTGAATTATTTCCTTTTCTGACTGATTTCTCTAGAGGTTTCCGTGTTTTATAGTGAACAAAAATCCAGTGGACTTCGATAAATGTGCTCTTCATAAATTCAGACCTTTTCTTTGACATGCTCTAATTTTCAAACAGTTTAGATGTGAATGCGTACAAGACTGACTAAATTCACTTCACTAGTATAACTGTTGAGAACCACCTTCCTACTTTAAATATCTTCTACCCAGCCATAAAAACCTACAGCATATACTTTAAACTTCACATTTTTAAATCTCCATGTCTAGTCAAACCAGCATTAAAGGTTAGTTCACCCAGAAATGAAGATTCTGTCATTAATTACTATTACTCACCCTCATGTTGTTCCAAACCCATAAGACCTTAGTTCATCTTCAGAGCACAAATTTAAGATATTTTTGATGAAATCTGAGAGCTTTCTGACCCTCTATAGGCAGTTATGGAACTACCACGCTCAAGGCCCAGAAAGGTAGTAAGGTCATCATTAAAATATTCCATGTGACATCAGTGGTTCAGTCTTTTATGAAGCTACAGAAAAACTACTTCTTTTTTTTGTGCACAAAGAAAACAAATAACTTTATTCAACAGTTTCTCCTCTTCTGCATCAGACTTCGATACATGCTCAAGACAGTACCACAGTACAACAACGCATAGGTGTGCATTCCTCTGCTTGCAAACAAGCAGCAGCGCATCCAGGTTCTATGTCAGAATGACTGCTCCTGCTCCAGCAGCACCACACGCATGAGTTATAGTCGTCTTGTGAATGCACGGCAGAGATTGTCATGGAAGAGAGGAATTGTTAAATAAAGATATTTTTGCTTTCATTGGTCACAAAATGTGTTCTCATAGCTTCATAAGATGTACGGTTGAACCACTGATATCACATGGACTATTTTAACGATGTCTTTTCTACGTTTCTGGGCCTTGAGAGTGGTAGTTCCATTGCTGTCTATGCAGGGTCAGAAAGCTCTCAGATTTCATCAAAATACCTTAATTTATGTTCTGAAGATGAACGAAGGAAGGTCTTACGGGTTTGGAATGACATGAGGATGAGAAATTGATAGAATTTTCATTTTTGTGTGAACTATCCTCTTTAAGTTGTTCTTGATGAGCATTTCTAGTTTTAACCTTTATGGTTTTTGTTCCTTCTAGGTATAAAATGGGCAATGATCCTGCTGGCTGGCTCAGTGTGTCTCCAGAGACGGGAGTGATTAAAGTCAGAACGCTTATGGATAGAGAATCTGCTTATGTCAAAGATGGAAAATACAGAGCTATCATTTTTGCCGCGGACGATGATGGTAATTTGTGTTTCTAGGTAGCAGGAATTATTGCAGCATTTTTCTAACATGTTTGTGCTTGTGTGCAGCAACATCTCCAGCAACTGGCACAGGAACCCTGATAACTGAATTGGAGAATGTAAATGACAACGCTCCTGTTATTAATGAAAGGAATATAACAGTTTGCAATAATGGATCAGCCCCAATTCTTCTCTCTATAACGGACAAAGATGGACCTCCTCATGCTGCACCCTTTATCGTTGAGACCCAAGGAGAAACCAGTAAAATCTGGTCCACCTCAATGAATGACTCATGTGAGCGGTTTCTAATGTTTTAAGAAATTCAACTAATTCTTTCACATTAAAATTGCTGGTTGGCTGGTTGGTAGTGGCTACACATGTCTAACAATTATAATGTGCCCATTCTAGCAACTGGTGTTTTTCTGCATCTCAAGTCTCAATTGGAGCAGGGGGACTACAATGTAGTCCTGAGAGTGTTTGATCAACATAAGCTGTATCAGGACAGCTCCATTCAAGCAACTGTGTGTGACTGCATAGGAGGTGAATTCCGATGTACTGACAAACCGTTAGCAGGGATGTCACTATCTGGAGTGCTTGGGATCCTGGGAGGAATCTTGGCTTTGCTGTGTATGTAGTTTCTCCCATGCATTATGTGTCCTAACTCTTGGCAGTCAAATCAAATGAGGCTAAAGAAATTAATTGTAGCTGGTTTACTTGGTTGTTATTGTCAATGCAGTGGGCATACAGTAAGTGTATGCTCTGTATACTGATCATTTTAGCAACCGTAGTAGGTCTTCCAGGTGTTGTGTGCATATAGACGGTTGGTGTATATAAACTATACTGCAGAAATGAACTTTTCAGTTTAATTCCTTATTACTATTCCATTTTACTGTTTGCTATTGTACAGTAAGTTATGTTGTTTCTTGTACCACAGTGCTCGTTCTTCTTCTGCTTTTGTTTCGGAGGAGGAAAAGCGGTACCCAAAAAGAACCTGAAGATGATGAATGGCAAGGTGTTGGAGAAGATGACAACGATGTTGGTTTTAACTTGAATACATTTATCAGTTTTTGATGGCTGAATTCATAGTGTTTGGTTGAATTTGAAACAAAATATTGACAGTCAAGCAACCTATTCTTTGATGTTACATGATTTGTTTTATTTGTATTTTTTCATACATTGCAGTCAAATCTTGTCTGTAGTGCTCAATCATATACAAATCTGTCTTTTTGCTCAACATCTTTTTGCAATTTAAGCATTTTTGAAGCTTTTTGAAATACATGCCATCATATGAAAATGCTTTTTGGTTTGGGTTCCATGTAAACTTAACATTCAGATGTCGATGGTTCCAACCTGTGTGCAGTTGCATTTGTAGTAGCTTGTGATGACTTTGACTTGATGTTGATAGCTTGATGTTTGGAAAAAGTAGCTTGAGACTATATACTGAACTTCTGCATGCTGTGTAGTAGTTGGTTTCCTCTTAGCAGTTCTTTCATATCAAACACCCTTTCTGCACAGATTTATGAGCTCATGATTCCGTTGCATCTTGGCTTGGACAACAGACCAAGCTTTTCTGCCAGCACCTCAGTATAGGCCTCGACCAGCCAACCCTGAGGAGAGTCGGACGTTCATTGATGATGTAAGTGATATGTTTAAAGTCTGTGTTTGTTGTACATTTTATAACAAGGTGTAAATATGGGAATAACACAACTTTGTACCACAGAATCTGAAGGCTGCAGAAAACGACTATACGGTACCTCCCCATGACACCCTCCTGAAGTTTTACTATGAAGGAGGAGGCTCAGAAGCAGGTTCACTCAGCTCCCTCAACTCTTCCAGCTCAGGCCACGACCAAGACGGAACAGAAGATGCTCTAAAATAAAACAAACAAATATCCAGTTGATCTGAGCATCTGTTCTCCAGTATATAAATTTAATATGGATTATATTGCTAAAGTTACTTGCCAAGAGGGCAATACATACTGCCATGTACTTGCCAATACATACTTCATGTATTTAGCTCAGAGTAATAATTATCTCTGCCTAAACACACTCATGTCTGCTTGCCTGGAGAGGTCTATGCTCCTGTCTGAAGTGCATATAGGCTATCTGTAGCACATACAGGTTCAGACAGCAAGCCTCAAAGCCTGGGTGCAGAGTCAGACACTTGCACATCAATGTGGGGGTCACATTCTCCACTAAGACCCTGAATGCATCCAACTCCCTGCAGCACTGACTTTCCTTGCATTTTACAAGCACCTATGAATCAAAAACGTGTTTATCTCTCTCTCTCTCTCTCTCTCTCTCTCTCTCTCTCTCTCCTGGGGTGAGGAGAAGCCGCTATATCACGTAAAGTTAGTGTCGGATATTAATGAGCGTGACACGCCCGATCAATGCTTATTAGTTTCTTTTACTGGTATGTCTTAATAGTCATAGATGAAAATACTAGCTTTGCTATTGCTTGATTACATGAGCTAACGTGTGTATATCTATAAGCTAACACTGGACTCTCACCAAGACACCTGCCCTGTTCTTCTCTCACATCAACTCAATTTGTCTCCTCTGACCGTTGTTCTGTCTAATCCTAACCTGTTCCTGCCCTCTTGGCTGCATAGCAGGCTCATAATTGTATCTGTGGTCCTTCATATGAGTGTAAATAAACATTTAAAATGTCCACAGTGTACAAATTGTCATTGCGATCCATTGTTTTCCTATGGTTAAAATGGACTCTCTCCCTTCCGGTTTTCAGGTTTTCAGATGCACATTTTAAAGAAAATCTAGTTCCTACATTATTTTTGTATACATTGACTTACTGTGAACTTCTCAAATAAATAACTAAATAAATAAGATTAATGTCATAATATTTTAAGAATTAAGTCAAAATTACGATCATAAATGTTACATCATGTACAATCATGTTACATTGCCTGAAGCTAAAGTTAAAATTACACCTGTATACTCTGCCAAAAAAATAAAATAATAAGTGTGGCATCCAACCTGTCAATCTTCACATTTAACACGAAAAACAACACAAATATTTTGCATATAAATATTTATGGTTGTCAACCAGTGGAATATTACATTATTCTTTCAACAAAAAATAATTATTTGAATGCAGGGATCTCGTCACGGCTTCATGCGAGGGAAACAGGATGTGAAGATGGCAGAGAAGCACTCTCGCTCAGCACAGTTGAGTCCAACGTTTTGTTAAGGTTCAAGGTTTATTATTTTGAGTTGTTTGGGACGCTGTAGCAAATGGCCCTCTCACAATATTAACAGGTCTATTGTTCACGCAATCAGAATGCACGTATCAGAAGTTCCGTTCTCCAGCGTGGTTAGCGCTCAGACTATAGTGTGTGTATGTATTGTGTACACACTATGTGTGCCGCGCCCGAGTGCCGACAGGCAGTTTCAAGCACGGAACAGAAGATGCTCTAAAATAAAACAAACAAATATCCAGTTGATCTGTGCATCTGTTCTCCAGTTTGACATACTTCATGTATTTGCCCGTTCAGGCGTCTCGCGGTGTCAGAGACGTGGCTGTCGGTGCTCGTGCTGTTCACACATAACAGAACACAGTGCGCATGTACTGAAAGGAGTTGTCTTTCGCGCCCAAATGCTTTTTAATTGCTTACATTTTTAAACAAACAAGGCATCATTAGTCTGTGTCACCTCACTCTTAGTCTGTGTCACCTCACTCTTCTTAGTCTGTGTCACCTCACTCTTCTTGTCTGTGTCACCTCACTCTTAGTCTGTGTCACCTCACTCTTCTTGTCTGAGTCACCTCACTCTTCTTGTCTGTGTCTCACCTCACTCTTCTTGTCTGTGTCACCTCACTCATCTTGTCTGTGTCACCTCACTCTTCTTGTCTGTGTCACCTCACTCTTAGTCTGTGTAACCTCACTCTTCTTGTCTGAGTCACCTCACTCTTCTTGTCGGTGTCACCTCACTCTTCTTGTCTGTGTCACCTCACTCTTCTTGTCTGTGCCACCCCCTTCTTGTCTGTGTCACCTCACTCTTAGTCTGTTTCACCTCACTCTTCTTAAGCCCAGCTCACACTGTGCGATTTTGGCCACGATTTGGTCGTCTGAGACCAATTTTGAAAATCCTAAAAGATTCCTGTAATCCTAGGCTAAAATCGGTTGTCTTTGATCGCTGGTTTGACATGTCCACCGACAGCCGATTAATGGCCGTTGCGATACATTTTTTCCTCCGATTAAATTCTGGCAGTGTCAGAAGATTTCAGACACTTTCCTGCAGTGTGACATCTCCTACGACAACCGTCAAACCAAGAACCAATAGGTGCGCTGAACCTGATGACGCAATTAGCGCGACAACTTCAAACCACGAAAATGTCGAAACGAGTCAGATGGACAGTACAACAGGAAGAAAAACGTATTGAGCTATGGAGGGAAAAGGAGTGCTTGTATGACGTGTCGTCGCATGACAGGGTTAAAAGGAAGCGGCTTGGAGAGAGATAGGATGTTTAAACTCGAATAACAAAATTACCTCAAGTTCGCGCTGTAGAACTGGAAGTCCATAAAGTCTTCTTTTGCCCAGCCATGACTTGCTCCACACACGTCATCTTCGTTTTTTCTTTTTATTATCAAGGCATGTAATTAATAAAACTAACGCTACACGTTGCTGTTGTTTGCTAGCTACCATTATAGCGAGAGAACGCGGGTCACGGATTGATGACGTAAAACTCCGGACAAGTCTTTCTTGAGTACGTCCGTTTTTGTCGCGTTTTTACTGTCGTACAGTCTGACATTAAGACAACTGAGATCCTACAGTTTGACATGGGGATCATGTTCGTACAGTGTGACAAGCAACAATCGCAAAAGACTATTAAAAATCGCCCAGTGTGAGCCCAGCTTTAGTCTGTGTCACCTCACTCTTCTTGTCTGTGTCACCTCACTCTTCTTGTCTGTGTCACCTCACTCTTCTTGTCTGTGTCACCTCACACTTCTTAGACTGTGTCACCTCACTCTTCTTGTCTGTGTCACCTCACTCTTAGTCTGTGTCACCTCATCTTCTTGTCTGAGTCACCTCACTCTTCTTGTCTGTGTCACCTCACTCTTCTTGTCCGTGTCACCTCACTCTTCTTGTCTGAGTCACCTCACTCTTCTTGTCTGTGTCACCTCACTCTTCGTGTCTGTGTCACATCACTCTTAGTCTGTCACCTCACTCTTCTTAGTCTGTGTCACCTCACTCTTCTTGTCTGTGTCACCTCACTCTTCTTGTCTGTGTCACCTCACTCTTCTTGTCTGTGTCACCTCACTCTTCTTGTATGTGTCACCTCACTCTTCTCGTCTGTGTCACCTCACTCTTATTGTCTGTGTCACCTCACTCTTCTTGTCTGTGTCACCTCACTCTTCTTGTCTGTGTCACCTCACTCTCGTTGTGTTTAGCCTGCAGCAAACGCCACTTCTAACGTTACACAAATTTAGCAAATACATTCCTTAAAAGCTTTCAGTCAAAAAACAGCGATCTATCATCGATGCTTGAGACTTAGACCTTCAGAATGATATACAGGGTTCGTACGGTCATGAAAAACCTGGAAAAGTCATGGAATTTTAAAACCGCATTTTCCAGGCCTGGAAAAGTTTTGGAAAAATGAATAAACCCAGAAAGTTTAGGAAAAGTCATGGAAATCTATTTTGCAAATCTTTGTATAATACAATTATGTTTATTCGGGTCCTGAATTTCAGTACGGGATTGCGCATGGGCTATATCGCATATTTCTACTCTTTCCCGCAGCTTTCGAATTTAAAATGATGGATATTCACACATTTATTCAATAGCCTATAGCTTGTAGGCTGATGAGTAAATAGATCCACACAGAATATCAAATCGGTCATTTGAAAACGGATTCATCAGCTGTGTTTTCTCTCATTGACTTTCTCTTAAAACACGTAATCAGCGCATCTCGTCTGCACTAAAGAGCTGCACGGTGCGATACAAGTCTTTCTCTGGCATTTTGGTACAGTTGACAGAATTGTCACCTGCCTAATCCGCAGGTTATTGTTTGTACGTCCTTTTAAGCCGTTCTGTACTCGCGCGCTCCAGAGGGGGTTTCGCTGCACTCAGTCATGTCCAAATGGCGTCCGTATAAAGCCGCCTTGCGAGCACCAAATTTACTTTGGTACCAAACAAGCTCAGTAGAATCCTGCACAGGCCTCAAACATACGCCGCAGTCCAATCCTTGTCCAGCAGATATCAGAATTACCTTCTCGAGTCCGACTGGAGCCCATGTCTTTCTTTCTCTCTTCCCCATTACACAGCTGCTGTTCTAGCCATTCAAATAGTTAAGTTTCATTTTTAATGGCAAAGCCTATTTCGTTTCTTTATTAAGTTAATTTAGAAATATGTTTGGAAAATTTATTTGTTTATTAAATTCAAGTTTTTGTTTTTAAAGTATCTTTTGAGCAATCGGCCAGCTGCAGACAGTGAGTTTGGCTATTATGTTTGATCAATTTAGCCTTCTTAAATCACCACTTGACTAAAATTAAATCTATATAAAATACTTAAAAAGCATATCACAATGTTAGCTAAAACGTTTAACCTAGACAAATGTGTGCTATTAGACAGGTCGAGCTGCTTTTGTCAGTCGCGGTATTGTTTCCACGAGCGGCTAATCCTTTTCATCACCATAATAATTTATGGATTTCTAAAATACAAAAATAAGGAGGAATCCTAAAACAAGCCCGATGCCCAGCCCGCGTCTGATGTGAAAATTGTCCCGAAGCCATAAACTAAAAGTCGAGGCTGAAATATGGGGCTCTAAAAGTGCAGCTTGTTGCGTTTAAGCGGCAAAATTACACAAAAAATGACGTTAAAATGGCCATCCTGGTGAGCAGGGTGCGAACCACGGGGGAGCTAGGGGCTCCCCTTAATAATACATGGGCTCCCCTGAAAACGTGATTTGTGGAAAGTAGGCTAATTTATTTTTTGGGGGGTGGGTCTCAAAAAATATTGACTGTTATTTTGACGTGCAATTTCAGTTTTGTGTACTGTGATCATCGTGGATTATTATGTGTAAAATTGCAACAACAAAAATCGTTAATGAATGCTTGACGATTGCGATTTAAACCTAACTCACTTCAATAAAGATAATTATAGGCCTACATGAGCATATGCTGTCCTCGATTACGCAGCGCTCTTGTTAGGATGACAAAAAAAGCTTTAAAAGTCTGCTCTGCCTCAGCGGGCAAACAGCGCTCGTCAATGTCAAAGTAATTTAATTCAAATCAAATCAATGTAGGCGGAGTTTAGCGTTCACAGATGCTGAGCGCGCGACGAAGCGTCAGGTTAATAAAAGAGAGCGAGGTAAGATGTTTAGTCAACTGTTTTACGAAAGAAATGTTAAATGACCGACAATTCTATTCAGTGAAGCAAACTACTCGACTTGTTTCTCAAATATGCCCATTTTAAGAGTGACAGAGAAAGAGAAGAAATGTGCATGTTTTAATTATCTTCATCTGTTTGTCCCTACAAACAATGAAACTGTGAATTTAGTTCTACTTCAAAAACACGTCTACTACTACTGTTGAAAAATAATACAACTGTATTTTATTAAGACATAATCACAAAATATTTTATTTTTAATAGTAGGCTAAATCCCCTTTATTTTTCAACATATAAATGTTTAATTTTCATTCATTAAAATATAAATTAAATCGATGTTTCATGGCTTAATCTGATAACCAATTTAAATACACAACACAGAATTTCTGAGGAAAAATAACAATTCATAAGGCTACTGTAAGAGTAAAAAAAAAATGTGTATGCATTCAAATAATCAGACGAGCTAAAACAGAATTTGGCAACAATAAAACATAAGGTAAGAAAAAAATATAACATTTCATACGGCCATAAACATGTCATTTTTGTTACACTTTTAATAAATTAAATTGTATAAGTTTCATGATTTTAATTAATTAGACATGCTTTTTGATAAATACTATTTAATTTGATCATTAAAAAGGAGTCTATAAAATGAAAACGGAAAAAACGGAATCTAGAAAAATTGAAACAGTAAAAAATGAATTTAGAAAAAAATAAAATGGAATTTGGGAAAAATTAAAACGGATTTCATAGGGCCCTATATATATATATATATATATATATATATATATATATATATATATATATATATATATATTGCAAAACGAAATTCTGGCCCTGCGTTTAACTGAGTTAAATAAATGATAATAGTGATGTGATGTGTTCTCTGTGTGGAGTAAAGGTCCTTAAACACCGAGTCAGAAATTTTTGTATGCGTTTTTGCGTGTGAAATTTCGGACTGCAAGGACCTTCACATCTTGCGCAGTTTAAGCTTGTACTAAAACAAAAAAGCAAACAATCGTATAAATAGTCATTAATTTTAGTTAAAATGCTATGATAATTTGAACAGATTTTTATTCTTATTGTAAAATAATGTGAAATTAGGTCATGGAAATTGTCACAAAAGTCATGGAAAAGTCATGGAAATTTGTTGGTAAAAATGTGTACGAACCCTGGATATATAGTTTGTCAAGATTAACTATCAATTCACGCTCTGTTTGTTCGTTGGAGTTCGTTTCTGGAAGCCAACTGGGTCGGACGTTCCAGCAGCTTTTGCAATGCAGTGGAAGAGGAGGGTTTTCAGAAGAGGCGGGTTGAGCTCGTTACATTTGGCACACTTCCAGTAGTACTGAGTGAAACACATTGTTATCTTAGATTATAATATTTTTCTTGCTTTTGAAATAAAATAAAAACTGTTTAAATCTGTGGGTCAGAGAAAGGATGGAAATGGACATGAAAAAATGGGTTTGGTGCAAAAAACCTGCACTGGAAAATAAATATTGCTATAAAAGTTTAAACTATGGTACCATTAAAGTCAGCATGGCATGTAATACACATTCCTGGTCGTATCATGCACAATTAATCAGTGGACAAAGTTCAGAAGAAAAAAATGTCCTCATGATCTTTCAACAAAATGTAATAAATTGCAGCATCTCTGAAACAGCTGCCCTTTTTAGCAGGCCCACAAATGCTTTTTTTTTTACCCCCAACTTTTCACAATCCAATCCAATCCTGATTTGATTTTTTTGTTTTTGTTCCACTAAGAAAAAAAATCAAGTTTTAACTTTTATACTTTATTTCTGTTCTTTATCTTTGAAAGATTATGCTTAAGTTTCAAATCTCTGTACTGTATTGAACCAAGTCTATTTGTTTATATAGGAAAACGACGAAATCAGAGGAAGAGAGGTGAATTAAAATCTGACATCTGATATTCTGTCATCTTTTACATTATCAACACAGAGTATTAATTTAATTGTTGTGCAGGTCTTCCTGATATTATTGGTTTAATTAATTTCCATATTAATTGTATGCATAATGTTCGTGTTGTAGATACGTACGTTTGTCAAGTATTAAGTATTTTCCAAGGCTACATTTGCATTTGGATTATCATTCACTACTCTATGTACTTATGTTGTACAGTGAGAACAAAAGATTGCCCCCACAACAATCGGGATGTGCACCCATACCGTGGGATAATACGGACAAGGCAGAGAAAGGTAGGATTGGAGAGGTAGTTAGATTGTGTTATCTGATATGATGTCTTCCCTACAGAAAATACATATTGGCTAGCCTAAGCATGTTTTGAAGCTGGTTTGATCAGCCATTTTTTTTACCAGTTATTGTTTTTGCGTGAGATTTGATGGTTTAGTTGGTTTGACCATCTTATGATGTCCATTCTTAGCCTGATACACCAAACGCTTTCACATTATTTCACTTTGTGCAAAGCGCCTGGTACCTATCCATTGGGATATTTGCTTCCTGGTGGGCAGATACTTTCTGCTTCAACCAATCGCTACTTGGTTGTGATCATATAAAACTGTGAAAAGGTATTTGATTTAAATAAAAATCTTGGTGGAAAAAAAACCCTTAAGGCTCTTGCACTGCCAGTTTATAAGTTGTCCTGTGACAAACTCGGAAAGTAACTGAGAATGCTAGTGCTCCTTCTTGGGCACACACTACTCAAAGCCTAGGTACCCTAGCGGCATGCCACTGAACCATATACAAGTTACTCAGCATCATAAATTAAACTAAAGCGAACCTTAATTGGTGGGACCCGCATCATCTGCTTAGATGTCAGCAAAGCTAACCACTGTATCTTGTAGGACACTGTAATGTGTCCTATTGCTAAATTTCGAATGCATGTCCATAGTGAAATTTAGTGCCAATTGGATCACCAGGGAATTCTTTGTTGTCACTTCGATAAGATTTACCATTTATCCTTGTCTCTAAACATTTATTTTTAAATGCCTAGAAATATCCTTTAAAGGTCCTTATATTTGATGCGGAGTAAGGGTGGGAACCCTCTTCCCTGTTAACTACATGATGGTTGCTATCCTGACAGACTATTGCTTGCAAATAATCAGAATATGGACCTGATTGTTGTTCTGGGAAATATTCTTGTTCCTATTATCTTTAATCGTGTAAGACTGGAAAAACTGGTTAAAGAACGACCACTACTCAGTAAGAAAAAGGACCTTGCTGGAAATTAACATTTGACCTCCCCCTCATACAGTCTCACCTAATCTACATTTCATTCTCTCTCTAATGCACACCAAAAAATCACACAAGAATACATATGGTTTAATGTAAATGATTATCATTGAGTATTATTTTTAGTATTTTTAAAATGTTAAGTGAGTGGTACAAATGTCTCATTTCCAAATAAGTAAAACAAAATGTAATAAGGTTTTTAGAAGTTTAGAGAAAACTGGCACACAAAGGAAGATAGGCAAAGTTTTTTTTAGATCAATTATTAAAAAGCACACTAAATTGAGTGAGAAATTGTTTGTGTAGGGAGGGAAACAAATTTTTAATGGTGCATTCTCTTAAACAATCATGCATTAGAGGCCCCAACGAAAACTAGATGTCACATCTCAAGGGGTTTTCCTCTTACAATAATTTTTTACTGAAATTATTTGAAAACTGATCACCTAATGTCACTCCAAATCATTCAATTTAAGTTTGCATTGTAATTCTGTGTGCAATATTTCATGTAACACATTTCCATGTCTTTTTTTGCCTTCGACAGGGGAAGACCGAACTCCTGTATGACTGGATGCCCTGCGATCTATGGTATGGTACCCTTGCTTGGACAGTTCACCCTTAGTATACCCCATTTTTTACATTGCAATGCACAACACAAACCTTCCAGCAACTGCAAAGACAACACGTTGCATGGCAACTAAACCAATTGGTTAGAACTCTATTCATTACCAACCCTACTCTCACTGATTGCTACATTGGCTTTAAGCAAGGCCAGACAAGATTGCATTATCAAAATTCTGTTTTTAAGTCTTTGCAATCTACTGTATACTACTGTATACTCTATACTACTATCTTAATTTTATTAGGTTATGTTGTATACTTGGCATTGACAGCTGCTGGACTTGAACAGTTTTGACTAGTGATCGACTGATATTGATTTTTTATAACCGATACCGATTATTTATACGTTTATGTACCAATAACCGATATTCAGAACCGATATTTATTTACTGTTATAAAGTTATACGGTTATACTGGTGTTAAGCCACAACACTGTTACATCACTTGCTCACCGTGGCACCGTCCTTTAGATTGTTTTTATAGTAATGCAAATAAATTCGTTCAGATAGAGGACACTATAATTAAAACTGAACGCGGCTGCTAAATGCAACGCACCGAACGAACGAGAGTCTTGCATCACAGCAGTCTAGGTCTGCATTGCCTGCTGTCCCGACCAGATTTATTACTCCGCTGTCCTTGAAGGACGTGCAATTCTCTTTCCTTTTTTGTTGTATTATGCTTATCCTATCATTTTAAATGACAGACTGTGTCGAATTTATTTATTTTTTTCTCTGCTGCACTTTTCACTGTTAATAGCAAGATGTTAAATTAATTTAGTGTTTTGACAAGACTAATAAAATAGATATTAGGCTAAACCTAAATTTTTTCCTATTGTGTTGTAGGCTGAATGTTAGCATAAACGAATTATATCCTGACAAAACAAATTATAATAGGGATTACAATTTTTGTATAACTTTTTTCCTCTCTGTGAAACTTTATTCCGTGTTGGCAGCAAAATGTTATTGACATTTATCAGTCAATAAATTCAAGACTCTTGACAAGACAAAAATAAAATAAATACACTTTTGTGCAGACTAAACTTTTATTTGTTAGCCTATCTCTCTGTCTTTCATCAGAAATGTGAACAAACGGAATATATCGCGGGAGCGGGTGGGTGCGGAATACAACCTAAAATAGTCCCGCGCAGACCTCTACATCACAGATCAGATTTCATTTATCACGTGAAGAGAGATGACTGACAAGAAGAGTGAGGTGACACAGACAAGAAAAGTGAGGCGACACAGACAAGACGATGTGGAAGAGTTTCGAAACCAAATGTAAAAGCGCCCGTTTTGACTTCTGAGTCTGACATTAATCTTAGTCTGGGAGAAAACTCACCGAGATCTACCAAGTGAAAAGTAAATAAATGATAAAATACACATTAAATAAATAATTAAAAAGGCTTGTTGTGATGTATCTTTATGTTGCATTAATTTTAATAATGATAAATATTAAACAGAAACAGTGTTTCTGTGTGGCTCAGTGGTAGAGCATTGCGTCAGCTGCGCAAAAGGTTGTGGGTTCGATTCCCAGGGAACACATGTACTAATGAAAAAATGTATAACCTGAATGCAATTGTAAGTCGCTTTGGATAAAAGCGTCTGCTAAATGCATAAATGTAAATGTAAATGTAAATAAAAATGTATTTTATTATTATTCACTATTCACGTCGCTGTATTCAACTATATACTGAGCTGTATTCAAGCAGAAATATGATCGAGAGCACACATACACAGTTTGTTTGCGCATCATTTATAACGGATATAACGCGCGCCTAATGCACCATCATGTCACTGTAATCAGCTTTACCTTGATTACAAAACTTGCCCATCCAAACTTGTGTGTACTAGTGTGACACTGGCTTCTTTTATCCAGCGAGAGCTGTAGTTTGTGTATCATGTTCTCATACAGCGGCTTTGAGCCGCCGTTCAGTCTGTATTCACAGCGCCATGAGAACCGTATTTCTCCTCCTAAACACAGAATACGTAGAGAGGTGAATACGATCTATTACCCCTGATCTAAGTGATAATGTTAAAAAAAAAACATTCGTTTCTCATTTATTTGGTTCCACAGTATTTGCTGTTTTTTATTTTAAACACTGCTTGACGCCGAATTTGCTGCTGATATTAAAGTCAAAGTAAAACGCGCATGGCGCTTACAGGCTTATTTAAAACCTAAGGAAAGCAAGGAAAACTCAAACAAAATATCAACTTCATTTTAAACTACAGTTTTAGGTTCATAAGCTGTTTAATAGGCTAAAGAGTGAATAATAATAATTCACTGGATAATGTTAATTCACTGAATAATTCTCTGGAATATTGAAATAAGCTATAACAAACAAAACATCGTATTTTATTGCATTTCTCAACTGGCATGTTTTATCAGAATTATTCAAATGTTTTTGTCATTCTAGATTATGAAAACTGCTGACAGCGCGGTTTATCTATGCATTTACACAGAACTACTCAAACTGCGATCGCTTGTGGAGAAAATAAATAATTAATTTAGATAGAGATGCATTTATTTAGATGTTTATTGGTGAAATAATGGTTCTATAGTAAATGTTAATATAATTCAGCGTGTTTCAAACAAATTAATCTTGTATAAAGTTACATGCGGTGGTCGTGCTGGAGCTTCTCCTGAGTGAACACTGCTCCAGGTGTGTGTGTACTTGGATAGGTCAAATGCAGATAACAAAATTTCACTGCTGGTTATACTCTGTATAATTATGTATGTAAAAAAAATCAAAACCGATATTTTTTTTTTTACAAAACCGATAACCGATTATGGTAAAATGCTAAAATATCAGTAAACCGATATATCGGTCGATCTCTACCCCTGTATTTAGTGTGGACTTTTTCTACAATATTCACTCGTCATGACACTAAAATATGGCATTCTAAGTCAATCTACTGCAGTTTTTCCTCAGTCAGTAGAAAATGTGGTTAACACCCGGTCATGCATGAAAAAAAAAAATACTGTCATATACCGTGAAACCGGTATAATTTAGAAAAATACCGTGATATACATTTTTGGTCATACCGCCCAGCTCTACTGTGTGCATTGTTGACTGTTGGTGTGAGGCACCGAAATGTACAGCCTGGATCTCAGCACTGTATTTGCACGAGTAGTTTTCCGAGAAGTCCACATGTATAATGCATTCATGTGAGGACAGACTTCTCTTTAGTTCTCTGGAGAATGAGAACTGCTGCTTGATGTTGAACACATGCTTCTTTAACTTATGCAGCAGGCACGTGAAATGCTCAATGAGCTCCTCTAAAGAGCTTTCTATTTGTTTTTTTGCTGTCACTTTGAATGACACAGCCTCATTTTCTCGTGGCATTCTGTTGTTCTCTTTCTCCTCCAGTACCCACTGTGTGTATGTTATACGCATTGATGCATTGGTAACAGTATCCAGTGGGAAACTTTTCAGTTTGCATTTGGGACACTCTCCATACATGCACTCCTTACTGCTGGTGCTGCAAGATACCTCCTCTATTAGCTTCTCAAGGTTTGAGTTGAGAAGCAAATTTAGTTGCTTCAACTTGTCAACCACAAAGCTGAGGTTCTCATGGATTTTGCACATGCAAGTATCTCGGTCTTGAATGGTTGGATGTACAACCCAGAAGGGACGAAGTCTGCAAAAGAGAGTGTAGGACAAAGCTCTGTTTGCATTTTCGGACTGAAACTTTCTGTGAAGGTTTAACAGTGTATCAACAAGAAATCTCTTCTGTTTTTTTTTACTTTGTTTCGCGTTATTGTCTGTTTTCTCCCAGTGGTGACCCGACTGACATGTATACAACATGGGTAAGACACACAAAAGCATACTTTCATACTTACAGCATACTGGAATGGTAACAGGGTTGACGAAAAATGTTATTGGCGGCCATTACTAGCCATGAGGTATAGGTAATGACACCACATTATGTGCCTTAATGAGAGGCTTAAATTTTGTTATATCTGTACATTTTTAAATATGTACAAATAACTTAACATATGCTTTTCTGGTAACAGGGCTGACACAATGAGCGTGTCCCTGTCTTTCAGACATTACATAAACTCAAAGAAAATTAATTAAAAGAAGAGAACACTTACTTGTCTTCTACCATCAACTTCATGAAAGGCAGATGATGTCACTTCCTGGAACTGATGCAACTTTTGGAACAGTCCATTTTCTTTAAAGAGGTGTTAAATAAAAAGTAACAGGGTTGACGAGAACCTAGGGTCCCGACTAAATTATTTTATTTTTTTTTCAAAATTTGACACGTTAAGAATAAAATCCATTCATGACTAATGAACTGACACTTAAGGCTTTATACAAGTATATGTTTTTTTTATGATAGTTTGACTTTTTTGGCCTCGATAGCAAGTAGAAGTAGAAAAATCATACTGAGGGACAGGCCATTTTCAACATTTCTGCAAGATGCTTTGCACAAAAATGTGATAAATATCCTTTGAAAACAAAAGAAACAGAAATTAATTTATTCTTATATTATGAGACATATTATGGAAACTAAATTATAAAATATTTTATTTGTTTTATGGTTTAAGATTTACAGAGCTTTTTCTTTTCTGAGGGACACAAAATGGCACGTTTTCGTATAATGACCCTAATAATAACCTCTTTCTCTGTAGACCGAATGGATCTTGAGGAGCCTGAGCGTGTAGATCGTCTGCAGGAGCCCCTTCTGGAAGCTCTGAAGATCTATGCACGACGCCGCCGACCTGACAAACCTCACATGTTCCCTCGCATGTTGATGAAGGTCACTGACCTACGTGGCATCAGCACCAAGGGTCAGTTTACTAGCCCAAAAAAATACATGGAAATCACCTCAGCATTACTATTCTGGTTGATTTGCAAGATTTAAATCTTGATGAAAATCAAAGGCTTTCTTTCAAATGCATTAGTTAACTTGAGGCCTATTCAAACCAGGAGCAGCATTATTGACAGTGTTTTTGTGCATCGATGGAATTCACACAGAGGGCAACGCAAATTTTCTCAAAGTCTCTGAGAAAAGTTTGCATACTTGAATGAAAGCAAGATGCACTCCATCATTCACATGCTTCAATGCAAAATACAAGCCATCTGACAATAAAGATTACTCTTCTTGTCTTTTAATGCAAAATACACTGCCAATTGTAACAAGTGTGTGTGTGTTTACATAATGTTTTTTAAGTATGATCACAAATACAGTAAAGACATCATAATGTATTTGATCACAAATATGGTAAACGGCAATATTGTGTAATATTATTACAATTAAATTAGATTTTTTTTCAATTTGAAGCTGAATTTTTAGCAGTCATTACTTCAGTCTTTAGTTTCACATGATCCTTCAGAAATAATTATAATATGCTGATTTGGTGCTTAAGAAATATTTCTTATTATTATCCATGTCGAAAACAGTTGTGGTGTTTAATACTTTTGTGGAAACCATAATACTTTTTTCAGAGTTATTTGCTGAATAGAACATTCAAAATCAGCATTCAGAAAAAAACCTGACCCAAAACTTTTGAACAGTAGTGTATATACTGTATAAATATCGTACAATAAATGCAAACAATAAAAATCAATATTCATTATAAGAAAACAGTTGTTTTATCTATTTTTTGGATGATCTTAAACATCGTTGCTCAAAATTGGTGTGAAAATCAGTTTGAATATACTGTCACTCTCTGCAAGGTACTAATTACCTTAATAAATATGTATAACGTAGACGACAGTGCCCTGAAATCAACTGTTTTTGTGCAACAGGAGCAGAAAGGGCCATAACTCTCAAGATGGAGATCCCAGGCCCCATGCCTCCTCTCATCCGAGAGATGCTGGAAAACCCAGAGGCCTTCGAGGATCAGACCGAGTCCACAAAGAAGAATCCCAAGGTCGAAGAGCCCGCTCCTCCGCCAGCCTTGCTCACTATGAAGAAAGAGCAGGAGGATGAGGACGACAGCTGGGCCACAGAGAACGGCAGCGAGCCTTCACCGGAGGAGGAGGATGACGACGGAGAGGAGGAGAGGGGTACAGACAGCAACGGAGAGGCCTGGGGCAGCCAGGAACCCAATGTGGACGTGTCTAGAAAGAGTCAGTGAGGAAGCGTTCTTCTTCCAGCCTTACCTGTACAGACACTCCTAACTCAGGCCACTCGGTCAACGATGAGAGACATCAGTGAGGCGACTTGAGGAAGCTCACTTAAAAAACCTCTTCTCAGGACCTCTCCCGCAGAACGAGAGGGAAGGCGAAAGACAAAACAGCTGGCTTTTCAGACAAAATAACTGCCACATTTATAAAACTTGTTTGTTTGCTTTGAAAAGGAGAAGCCAAATGGACTTAGACCATTTACAGCTGACTCTTAACGGGTTCTCAAAAAAAGCCTTTCAAAAGAAAATAAAGGATGAAAACTGAAAATGCTAATCTTTTTCTGTTGTCGTTGACGCTTTCGAATATCATTTTGACTTTTTCAGCCTTGAGATAGTTTGTTCTCTTTACATTTTATGAATAAACCCATACATATCTATATATACTAGGGATGGGCATTTTAAGCAAAAGTAATATTCGATAATCGCTGGGTATTCGATTACTATTCGAAAATCGCACCCCTCCCACGCATGCACGCGCACACACACACACAGAGAGAGAGAGGGGGAGAGAGACCGTCCAGGCTTTCAATCTGTAGGATAACAAACTGTTTAATTAATTAGAGAATAGTCTATCTTAACCAAAGATAATTAATGGTTGTAAAGTACGAGTGCTGAAACATATTAATATAACATAACCGAAGGACAGCATTTATTAAAAGAACAGTCCATCGATAATCAACTGCTCATAAGGCTAAACATTTCTATTTTAAAAATGAGCATGAACATTCATATTATTAAAAAGAAAATCTTAAATCTGATTAATGCATCAATGAATATTAGGCGTAAAACATATTGCGCGCTATAGAATATCATTCTTAAAATATATTACGCGCTAAAACATTGTGAACCGCCTGAATGACGGCACTTATTATATGAACATTAATTTTAACGTCTGTCTTCATAACAATAACATATTTCATGTATATAAATATATTAAATGAACATGTTCACATGCTTGGGAAGAAGACGGGAGTGTTCAAGTTCAAGTTGAGCTGTATTGTCATTCCACTACATGTGTGGACATACGAGATGTCATGCCTCATAGGACCACGGTGCTACATAAATACAGATATACAACACGAAGTAAAACAGTACAAACCTATACACAACTAACCTACTGTCAGCTTTGACTATACATATGCTATATATAAAAGTGGTTACCTATACATAAACTAAAAAACAATACAAACTGTACAACTGTGCAGATGACTTCAAATACTGTACATGTGCAAAAAGAGAGGCATTCAAGCAGCTGGCTGGGGAACAGTGTAAGGTGATTTGTGGTGCATGAGCCAGTAAACATACATACATTACAGTCATATATTACAATCAGTCTTTTGTGGGATTATGGACACAATGGTGTGTGAAAGTGTCTAGTGCATGCAGAGGAGAGTGTGTTGCTACAGGTGGCTTGTGCAGGCCCGCTCACCTGTGCGTAGCACATTTGAATTGCACAGAAATAAAAGTTTAACAGTTTTTTTTTTTTACTGTGATGTGGTAAGGGGGGGGGGGGGGGAGGGTTGTTTGGGGTTTCAGAGAGGGGGGGGTGTGATGTGAGTTCAGGGCTCTCACAGCCTGGGGGAAAAAGCTGTTGAGCAGTACCTGAGGGTAGGAGCTGGAAGAGACTGTGGGAGGGGTGGGAAAAGTATCCTCCACGATACTTTTTGCTTTGCTGGAGCATCGTGTAAGGAAAATGTCCAGGATGGAGGGGAGAGGGGCACCAATGATTTTTGCAGCGGTGTTCACTGTCCGCTGGAGGGTCTTGCGGTCTGCTGCACAGCAGTTTCCGTACCAGACAGTGATGCAGCTGGTCAGCACGCTCTCAATGGTACCCCTGTAGAAGGTGGTGAGGATGGGTGGAGGGAGTAGGGCTGTAACGGTATTGGATTTGTCCTTACCGCGGTGAAGCAGCAACAAATATCGCGGTTTGGCAGTTAATCGCACGACCCCCCCAGTAATTTTTTTTTTTAATTGATGTGGTAGCACTTGTGCAAGTCTGCGTCTGGACGCTGCAGAGCCACAGCACATTGTAGCAGGAGTCAGATTTCACTGATCACATGAAGAGATGCAATTTTAGTGCCAGCACTTCTTGGGTAGAGCTACACTCACTGCACGAGCGCGAAGGTGCACGCAGCCGGACTCAGCTCAACACACTGGAGGATTTGGTTTTCAAACTGAAGTAAAAGACTGCTTCTTAAACCAGAGAAGGTGACACAAATAATACTGATGAAAAAGAACGGGTTGAATGTTGAACACTTTCGTTACCATATAGCTATAAACTAGATTAATCAATGCATGCTGATGAACTTTTATCATAATGTTGTATCAAAAAGATAAAGTTGCGACCAGTGGGAAGAATGAGCAGAGCCCTGAATGACTTGATCAAGAACGCATGCAGCTTGAAAATGAACATGGAAATGAATAATAATAATAAAGTCGTCGTCTTTATTCTTAAAACAGCAAATTAAATTAACAATAATAACAAAATAATATTAATCTCTATAACTTTGTTTTTTTATCTTCTGAGTTTAATAGGAATTATGGAACAGTCTTTGTCATTGTTTGTAACCCATTCTTTGTACAAATTATTAAAAGAATAATAACCTGAGAAAGCTGCAGAAACAACAAGCGAGCTTAACATGCCCCATGCTTAGTTCTGGTGATTGTGCTAAACTTCGATTCATATTTCTTTAGACATTGTTTTTCGGGTAAGAGTCCGTGGATATAAACGCACTTGTCCAAACACAACTTGTTGAAAACTGTGTTTGTTGAAACGAATAGGTTGTAACAGCAAATTAGGATGTAACTAATATTATTTGACGATTCGTTAGGCTACATTTATAATAACAACCTTTTTAAAGTGCAAAATAAAATATGTTTTTTCTTCTTCCTGACCCGACCGCGAAATATATCTCGTTTCCAGAATCTCACAATGACATTTCCTCTACTGAAAGAGAGAGAGATAACAAATACAAATGTAGTCTGCACAAAAATTATTTTATTGTAGGCTATTTATTTTATTCGTCTTGTCCAGAATCAAATTAGTTTACATTTTGTTGTCAACGTAATAATAACAGAGAGAAAAAAATAATAATACTGTAGGCCAGTTTGTACAAAAAATTTAAAAATAGCATGTTTGTTATTTTTATCCTTCTTGTCAAAATACTAAATTTGTTTAACCTTTTGCTGTCAACACGGAAAAGTGTCGAAGAGAAAAAAAAGACATCTGTCATTTAAATTTATAGGTAAGATATGAACAAAACCGTTGGCTTAGACATTGCAAAATTAAATCTTTTTCATGAAACCAAACAATTTAACTTCCCTGAGAAGAATGTCTCGAGTCAGACTTGCCTGACGTGTGTTTCTTCACAGTAAACTGACCATTGTGCAGTCGCAGTTGAAGAATCCACACTTAGCTAAACTTCATCCTTATTCTGCTCTGTCACTCATGTACAGGGCTCTGGGCAAAACACTGCCGTGCCGCCCCCACTTCACTCAAATAGGATTTTAAAGATGCAAGTGAAAGATTGGATAATTTGTTTATTAACAACTACATTAAAATAAAAGCAAGCACGGCATGTGCTATTAGCAGTCAGGGCTTAATCTGAACAAACCCGGTCCGGATCGGCATCTCTGAACTCCGATCATCTCATCTGGCGGATCCTCTTCCTCCAGATAAATACGTTTGTGTCAGGGTTATTGTAGTTTTGCATTTTTAAATTCGTTTTTATATTGCTTTCAATTTTCGCTAAAAATTTAAGTTTCGTTTTTATTTTTTTATAATTTGGTTAATATTAGTGTAGTTTTTATTTAGTGGAGTTTTCTACCCTATACAGGTTAGTTTCGGGTTTAATTTGAGTTGTAGTAATTAAAGTTTAGCAGAATTAACAGAACACTTCCAGAGCACAGACCAAATACATTTTAACTTAAACGTATTGACGCAAACCACTAGCGACACAAAATGAAAGCATGCTGAGATTAGAAAATTATTAATTTTATTATTTTATATAGTCGCTATTGGTTTCGTTTTGTTTGAGCTTGTCATTGTTTTTTATTCTTCTTTCTTTCTTTCTTGTCTTAGTGCCTTTATTTTTGTCAAATACAGTTCTTAATACAACATATTTCACCGTTTAAACATGTATACAACATTTCTTATTTTTAAATTCGTTTAACAAGCATTTTAGAAGTACAAATAAAACTTTCATAGTCGCAAAAAAAACCTGATGTGGCTCGTTTAGGTGACTTGGTTTGCTTTGCATAAAATAAAATAGTTTACTGTTTTATAGATTACATGAAACAAACCTATATTTGACAAAAAAAAAGTAAGTGGCACTGAGAACTAATTTCACCCGAAGAGAAGGCAAAATATCTGCGTGCACTCAAAGCAAACGCAGACTCTGGACTGTCATATAGGATATGGGTTACACAAAAAAACTACCTAAACATTACAAAAAAATGTTTAATAAAATAACCGTGATTTTTAGAGTATATGCACACAATAAAAGCAACTAATGCAAGCTGGTAATCACTTAAGAGGGTCAACGGAGTGATTGCGCGAATTAACCCTTACCTCTTCATCCTCTGATGCCGGATCGGTCACCCCGCTTTATTACACAAATTAAACACTATATATGATAAACGCTAAATATTGAGTATTCCACTTGGCTAAAACACAGCAAAACACGGTTTTGGGTGTACGTAAGCCTATTTAATAGATAATATTACACTTGTTATCTCCACCGCGCTTTCTCTCTCACATACATGTATGTATGTGTTTTATTCCCGCGTTGCGAGACATTTGGTCGGATCCCGCGAAAAACAGTGCGGTGATGGCGGTGATGACCTCAACACCGCGGTTGCATCTCGCGGTAATGCGGTTATCGTCACAGCCCTAGGAGGGAGGCTTGCTCTTTTCAGCCGGCGGAGAAAGTGTAGGCGCTGTTGTGCCTTCTTGGAGACAGACTTGGTGTTGGTGGTCCAGGTGAGGTCCTCTGTGATGTGCACCCCCAGGAATTTAGTGCTGCTGACTCTCTCCGCAGTCGATGGTCAGTGAGGGGTGGTCAACGGGGTTTCTCCTAAAGTCCATCACAACCTCCTTTGTCTTCTCCACATTGAGGGACAGGTTGTTTGCGCCACACCATTCAGCCAGCTGTGCCACTTCCTCTCTGTAGTGCGTTTCATCGTTGTTGCTGATGAGACCTACCACTGATGTGTCATCGGCAAACTTGATGCTGTGGTTGGAGTTCGGTTTACAATTAGTTCGGTGAACTTTTAATTGAAACAAGGGATCGAATATAGAGCCCTGCAGCTTCTCAGAATTCTCCGCCTGAGTCTGAGCCCATGTCTCTCTCTCTCTCTCTCGCTCTCTCTCTCTCTCTCTCACTCTCTCTCTCTCTCTCTCTCTCTCTAGCTGAGCCATTTAAATAGTTCAGTTTGGGTTTTTAATAGCAAATTGGTCATTATTTTGTTTCCTTTCTTTATTAATTTAATTTAGAAATATGATTGGACCATCTTATTTTTGTTAAATTCAAGTTTTTGTTTTTTTAAATACCAAGCGGCCAGCGCAAGTTTGATCAGTTTATCCTTCTCAAATAAATAACTAAATAATTAACGTCATAATATTTTAAGAATAAAGTCAAAATTACGATCATAAAATCATGTTACATTGCCTGAAGTTAAAGTGAAAATTACACCTGTATACTCTGCCAAAAAAATAATAATAATAAGTGTGGCATCCAACCTGTCATTCTTCACATTTAACACAAAAAAGAACACAAATATTTTGCATATAAATATAATATATCAACCAGTGGAATATTACGTTATTATTTCAGCAAAAAACGAATAATTTGAATGCAGGGAGCTCCTCACGGCTTCATTAATGGGAAACAGGACGTGAAGGCGGCAGAGAAGCACTCTGTGGAGTGCAACGTTTTGTTAACTTTGGTTTATTATTTTGAGTTGTTTGGGACGCTGTAACAAACGGCCCTCTCACAATATATTGTTTAACAGGTCTATTGTTCACGCAATCAGCCTGGACGTATCAGAATTTCCGTTATCCGGCGTGGTTAGTGCTCACACTCATGGGCGTAAATTTCATTTAACAGTAGGGGGGGACAATAAATATAAAATTTATCATGAGCAATTTTTGAAGGGGACACAAATAATACAGTCAAATTGTACTTATAAAGATATGTCCCCACAGTGAAAAACTTTGCTTCTATCATTATTATTGTAGAACGGAGACTGCGTCATTATGGTTATTTTCAAAGTTTTTCTCAGGTTCAAAAACAAACAAGATCAGCACATTTCAAACAGCCACAAACCAAGGATAAGAAATAATAAAATCCCTTTTATTTCATCCATGCTGACGATTGTAATGATGCCAGGTTGTTTACCTCAGCTTAGAGCGCTCTGCTCCTGCTGCTTCTCAGAATGTTTGGTCGCTATAGCAACCAGTTGTAGTGGAAAACTGTAGGTCCGAAACAGCAGAACCGAACTGAACCGAGCTGGTACCAGTCAGTGGAAAACCCCCATAAGTTACAAAATAAAAAAATACAAATTAAGCTCGGATGAGCTTTATTTGTCACATACACAATTATACAGAGTATAATGAGGAGTGAAATGTGTTCTCTGCATTTAACCCATCCAAGTGTACACATGAAAAGTGTACACACTTGGAGCAGTGGGCAGCCGACCGTGCAGCGCCCGGGGAGCAGTCGTGGACTTCCTGTCGGAGCCGGGATTCGAACCCACAACCTCGGGTTTCAAGTCCAACGCTCTATGCATTAGGCCAAGTTGCAGTGCACTATGCAACCAGCTATTGTAAACAAGTTAACGTTAACTAGATAAGTAATATTTTAATCGCTAATATAGCAGATTCTTGGAAAATTAAATCGGTAATGTTAATCAGCATTTTTGCCGCAACTAATTTATGAATGAGTCTGCTGCATCAACTACATTAAAGAGAATCGCTTTATTTAAAGTGAATAAAGTACCCTACTTACTGGAGTTCAACTAACCACACACCTGACTCGTGTGTGGAGTAGGTGAGATGAACTGGGAAAGCAGGCAGTGGGCCAAACCACTGTGAGGAAGGGGAGGGGGAACTCAACTGTTTCTAAAAGCACTTTTTGCGTTTTTTTTTCTACTTAAATTATTGTATGCTACAGTGGTGCATGATTTTAATGTGGGTATAGTAATGATTAATTCAGACATTTGAAATGTGTTTGTAAAAAAGTGGTGTAAAAAATACTACTGTATGATATAGTATTAAAATGGGAATGCATTAAAATGTCTTGTGTATTTATGTTGAACTGCACTACATTTGTTTGAATTTCAGCAGCTTGCATGGATACATGTGCTAAGATTAAACATCCGGAATTAGGGCATAATTTAGAGAAATCAGCTAAAAATGTAGTCATCAATCCTCATGTTTTCAAGTATGCATGACTGACTTGCACGTAGCACAAAAAGGGATGTTGGGGAGAATGTCAAGGACTGAAATCCTCCCTTTCAATTGTTGTTATACAATAGCATAAATGACTAGCGAGACTCCTGTTATGCCCAACATGTCCTTTTGTCATTTAAGTCAAACAGGTTCACATGTAATCTGTACTTTTGACATGAACTATATGGCAAGCCATTTTGACTCATTGATTCTCAGGATATGAATTATTTTATCAACAATTACATTTTTACTAGTAAAATTATGTTTTTAAATAATTGTAATAATTTTTTTAAATTGTTCAATGCGCTCGCATTGAACAATTTACATCATGGCAAAATAAGTAATCACATTTGTTTTAGATCTAAATATATTCATAAATCTGGCAGGCTCTAAAATGCTCAACACATCGGACGCCACGACCAACTACTATTTGTCTAAAAAGAAGAAGTAACTTGTATGAGAAAATACAAGTATCAGAAATATTTTATTGATATTATATAGATCATTTGAGGGCATTTAAAACATACAGTTTTGAAACAGTTAATTTGCCTATGAAAAATGACGTCCACGTCAAGCGCCCGCCCCTCGTGAATAAATATAAATTTGTAATCAGTGATTGGTAAACGTTACTCAAGAGAAGAAGTGGATCCCAGGAGAGAAAGAAAGAGCTGCTTGACCCGAGCACAGGTGTTGGAAATTAGGCCACAGTTTCTTTCGAAAGGTTTAATTAGACTTAGGAGCATTAAATAGAGTGTTGTTAAATGAATGCTATAGTTTTAAGGGGGGGAGTAAGTCATTTTGATCCGCACTCCATACCAGTTGGTGGCGGAAATACACAATTTTGTTGTTTGTCAACCGCCAATAAATTTTAAGAAGAAGAAGAACTAAAGTGTTGTTTTTGGTAACTTTGGTTGATAGTTCTACCATGGCGTTTTCTCTGGTGAGTTTCGGTGTCAGTTCAGATTTGTTTTGTTCACAAATATTGCACCACTTATTAAAGAGTGATTGTGAGCGCATTTAATAGTTTAATTTGAGGCTCTTGGACCCGCGTTTACTAACGTAACGTTAGCTCAATAAAAGTTTGACGTTATTTAGAAGTGAAAAAACAAGTTTTCCATTCCTTGTTGTTGAGCATGCAGAAATGCTAGCTGTTATAATAGCCTGTACCTGTCAGCAGTAATGGTAGTGTACAGTGAGGCAGGGGTCCATTAATACAGCTGCCGTTGATTGGGCTTGTCAGATGTAATCATTGGTTGCTTTGTTGTTCAATTTAACTGCATGGCAAATTAACTTGAGGCCCCAGGCAAAATTAATAGATGAGGCCCTTCTAAAATATTATTTTGGTGATATATATTTATACAACATACAAAAAGTAGTCAAAACACATAATATAACATAAATAGTTTATTTATTTTTTTAAACAATGTGCTTATTCTTTAACAAAATTGTAATCATCTTCATGGCAGAAGATACAATACAATCTTGAAGATACTGAACAATCTTTATATGTACAGTAACGGATTGTCACCTTAAAAATGCTGCTTGCGAGCTTTAGCTACAGCAAATGCTGTCATATGTCCTCCATATTCAAAGACCCTCATATGGACTGGAGTATCTTCTGTCTGAGGTAGTGATGATAGGGACTTAAGCAATACTCCTATAGAAATATATGGTTGGCATACTAATTTATTATTAGTTTATCAACTAGCTACGTTAACTAATTTAATAGAAGAGTTGGATAATGCAAGTAAATCTATTGATATAGTAAGTAACACTATATCTGACACTGAACTTATAATTTTCACTGTCAGGAGAAGGGACTGGGGAATCTGGTGGTGAGTGACAGGAACTTAAGTAATGCTCCTGCATGCAGAAATATATGATTATCATTTTAATTTAATCTTTTTAATTTAATTTAAAGTTTATTAACTTTAATAATGACATTTACGATTGTTCAAATGGTCAGCTGTCGGGGGCCCCAGGCAATTGCCGGCCTTGCCTGCCCCATTGCTACGCCTCTGATTGTTCACCATCACTCTAGTCTAGTGAACATGAACTAGACTGAATTTCTCCTCAATTTAAAATCTTGGCGTCCTACGGTTTTGCTTACTGAACATGAAATGGGGCAAGGGAAGAATCAGGCCTATGTGTGACCATTTCTGTGATGCATATGTTTTGTTTTGACAGAATGAAAATCCCAGACTTCTTGGGAACTGCCTGGATTCTGATATTCCAGCCCTGTCTATATGCAGCAATGCGGACACGTTCATAAGGATGAACACCATGCTGGGGAACTCACTGGATCTGAGTGGGGTTTGCACGACTCCCACTGCCAAATTCAAGCGAGATCCTTTTAATGGTAAACCCTAATTTGTGTTCCAAAGAGATGCACTTTTTAATTGAGCGGTAGAAGGCTATGAACAAAACCGCAAGTGGACATTTATTTTATGTGCAGGCACAATAACACCTTTGTAACCTTCCTTTTCCGCTTTCCAAGTTCATGTGCATCTGCTGCATCGCTGTTTACACTTTCAACTTTGGCCCTGCTTTTGAGCATCATGTGCACAGGGAATCATCACAGCACCGGTCATGCGACGTTTCATGCAGGCTTGTCAGGAGTATGCTAGTCCTGCGATTTACTGGAGTTTTCGGTCTCTTAGCCTGCAGCTAGCGGCAAACTCTCTCTCCCTGCCACCTCGAGTGTCTGAGACAGAGGTGGGAGGGGGTGCTGCCTCTTTGCAGGAGAATTGTCAGGAATGCTCGGTGATGTGGCATCAGGGGAGGCCAGGGACTGATGTCATTAGCAAGAGGCTCTGAGGGCGGCAGCGCCTGGGTCACATGCAGGGTGGGTCGTCTCTGCAGAGACCAGTGCTCCTGTGCAGTTTAGCCAGGCAGAGGGAGGAGAGATTTATCAGTCTTGAGAGCCGATGCTTTCTCAAATGTGTATGCCTTTTATTGCCACTGCTGATGCGGAGTCGCCAAAAAGTGTTTTTTGTTTCTGGACACTGTTAACAGGTCGTTCAGACTCGGACCACTCTGCCGTCCGAAGCAGGATGCTTTTTCCTAGCGGTGGCGAGGACTCATCCAGGGGTCTTCCTGACATCATTAACTGGGGTCTGGGCCTACAGTCCCTCAGCCTGTCTGACTGGGAGAGACCATGGAGCAGCCATGACACCGATCACTCTACACAGACCAACACCGCGTCACGTGAGTGGACTGAATAACATTTAAGCAACCGTATGATGATGTTGATACAATGTTACATGAACATTGAAGTTACACTATTGCTAATGCAATATTGGTTCCAAGTGAGTCTTAAAGTTGTTTGCAGTAGGCTCTGGTTCTAAAAACAGAAGTTTTCTTTCTGGGTCTTTGGCCTTGTCCTGTTTAGAGCATGTTTAAAACGTTCTCACTTGGCCTGTAATGGTGAGTCAGACTTTTGTTGACGGTAGTCACAGATTCTCTGCCCGCCTCATGCGCTAGAAATTCTCAGTAGTGCTGCAATTAGAGAGCTGTCCTTTTCAGCTGTTCTTGTTTATGAAATTTGAATAGGGCTCTTTTTGTTCGGAGTTTGGCAAGCAATAAAACAAATATATTCTTTGGTTTTCCTTACTACTTTGGGGTGATTTATTTTTAGTGTTACTGTAATGTTTGTTTATTTTTTTTCACAGTGCAAGGGATTTTGGGGACTCCCCACCATCTCTCCAACAAGCTTCCGAGCTACTCAGAGCCTTCCATTGGTGCCACGGATTTCCTAGAAAAATTTCGCGGCGTGGCACGTTTAAACTCGCGATCTTTGCTGGACTCTCACTCGATTAGCCGTGTGGACTTGGAGACCAGTGGCTTCAGCTCTGGATCTGATCACCCCTCAGACCTGCTGGTAAGTGTATTGAGATGTTCTGTGTGGTTTCTGCCAAGGCTTTTTTTCTCTTGCCACCAAAATTGAGGGGTTCATTTTTCTTCCTCACAATTGCATCTGGGTTGTTTGGGGAACTTAAGCATTATGAAGGGGCATTCTAGCAGCAATTTGCTGGTATTATTTAATCCTCAATAGGAGCTATTTTCAGCCACAGTAAAAGTCGATGTCAATAGTGTAACTGTCTGAAAGTAGTTTTGTTTGTATACAGAGCAGTTACTAATTGAAATGAAAGCCAAATCCTGTATATCTAAGCACTTAACCTCACATTAGGGCCAAATTCACAATATTATGAGTGAGCTGTAACCTAAAATGTTCATCTCTTCTAAAAAATTACTTTTCTACCATCGTAAATAACCTCCACCTTGTTTTGAACAGTTAGAATAACTTCAAAAGGGTCTTATCTCCACGGTAACCGTTTTAACAAATGTAGATGGGTTGCATTTATTTTATTTATTTTTATTAAACCCTTGCAATGGGTAATCATGACGTTCTACTTAAGTTTCATTGACTACGCCTCTGTGGCACTCGTATAGCTGCTGCACTAATTACAAAATAGGCAGATCTCAATTAAGAGAATCATTAAAACTGTTATATTTTGCCCAGCCCTAAAACCGCTGTAAAGACTAACACCACGGTATGACTTTCTGTAAAGCTGCTATTGAATGAGTAGTGTATTATCAAAAGTGCCTTTATTATTATATATAATAATTTTTAGCTATCAATTCAAACAGCAGAGTGTGGAATGATTTTACTGAGGCTTGTTTAAAAGGTAGTTCACTTTGGTCCTTGAATGTTCTTATTGGCAATGCTAACTCCTTTCTCTTGCCTTTTTTTTTTTTTAGGCTTCTTTGAGGATTTCGCCCTCTGTGCCCTTCCTTATGTCCAGTATGCAAAGGGATCCTATCAAGCTAGCTCTGGGCTCTCGTATGGACCACAGCAGCTCCCCTCTCATTAATTAACTGTATAGCATGTCTTACAGACATATTATACAGTTAATGTTGAGTCGTGCATTAACTGTATAGCATGTCTGTAAGACTCTAATACAATTATTTAGTAATTATTTTATGACGACTACATCTTTCAGTGAGTAAAACTGGCTGTGTCTATAGTATTATAGACGACACAACATTATTATAATATTTTTAAATGATTATTATTTTTAATTATTGTCCCTGGATCAGTAGGGTACACTTGTAATAAAGTAGCAGTGGCTGGGACGTATTTTAAGTATCAAGTCTGCTTAAAAGGATGCGATCTAATCCTGCTTACATGAAAGAAGCCTGCTCCCGAGCAGGTTTAAGCTTACGGACCCGTTGCTATGACAGCAACTCCGGGATGAGCTTCGAAGAACCAAACAATCCAAGATCAAGCGAAATCGTCAACAATCAAATCCAGCTAACTGAGTTAGCGACGTTACTAGATTTCACCGCACACTGTTTAGAGTGATTTGTTTGGTTTTTGGCAAAATACTGATAATGTCAAATCGCACATCGTTAAAACAACAATTACTATATTATCACAGACGATATCGCACACCCTGCACCACTGTCTTTTTGGCTCATTTGTGCAAAACCGTCAAAGCTTCATTTTAACCACCAATGCAATGATGTAAGTATTTAATTTACGTAACCTCTACATGCTTGCGAAGGGCGATGTCGAGATGTTATAAGCTGCTAGTTCGGTCTCCCGAGGCAATCCTTCGAGTTCAACTTCAGCAGAATACGACAGGGTCTGGTTTTCAGCTGGGTCTGCACCATTAACGCCTGTCTTGTCCGTCTGCATCTTTCTTGTGATTTTAGCGCCAGTTTCTTCTTCTGCCCATTATTTGCTGCAGTTGTTTCCACGGAGCGATTTTTTTTTTACTCAGTAACGAATGTGTTTTAAAATGTAGCGAAGTACAATACTTCCCACAAAATATACTTAAGTAAAAGTAAAATTACAGATTAAAAAAATTACTTAAAAAAGTACAAGTACACAAAAAAGCTACTCAATTACAGTAACGCGAGTAAATGTAATTCGTTACTTTCCACCTCTGACTTTAGTATTATGCAAGTATGCCACTCGGTTTATTTTTATTAATGGGAACCTTCTTCCTTTAGGTCCAGATTGATGCCATCTGTCAATCATGCAGTCATGAGCATGGCCCATTCTTTTGCAGGAACAAGGTGAGGTTTTCTTTATTCCCTTTCTCAACTGTGCATGTCTGTTGTAAGTACATTAATGTATACCGTATAATCTTCTCTTACCCAGACCTGCTTCAAATACTACTGTCGCTCTCAGGACAGTTCATTGTTGGTCAGACCAATCGGATGCTATACTACAGGACTGTTTTGATCACGTGGACTGGGACATGTTCCGGGCAGCGTCTGATGACGACATAGAGGCGTATTCAGATACGGTCACGTGTTTCATCAGGAAGTGTATAGACGATGTAGTTCCGACCAAAACAATCCGCATCTACCCCAACCAAAAACCGTGGATTAACAGCGATGTTCGATCAGCCTTGTCAGCGCGGACATCTGCCTTTAAATCCGGAAACACTGACGATCGGAAACAAGCCAGTTACGATCTCAGGAGATCCATCAAAGCAGCCAAACGAACATATAAAAACAAAGTTGAAGAACACTTCAACAACAATAACCCAAGAAGCATGTGGCAGGGCATTAACAACATCACAGGCTTTAAAGGAAATAAACCAGCTACTGTGAACATTGCCGCCTCTCTACCGGACGAGCTCAACACCTTTTATGCTCGGTTCGAGGCTGATAACACCGCCCACACAGAGAGCGCTGCCGCGGCTGCCGCAGAAGAGGTCAGTCCACTCACGCTTTCTGTCGCGGATGTAACTCGATCCTTTAAACGGGTGAACATCCGTAAAGCCGTGGGCCCTGATGGCATACCAGGCCGTGTGCTCAAAGCATGCGCTTTCCAGCTAGCCGGGGTTTTTACAGATATTTTCAATCTGTCCCTCTCTCAGTCTGTGGTTCCCTCATGCTTCAAAAAATCCATCATTGTGCCCATACCGAAGAAAAATAAAATCACATGCTTGAATGACTGGAGGCCCGTTGCTCTGACCCCCATCTTCAGCAAGTGTTTTGAGAAGCTTGTCAGAGACTACATCTGCTCTGTGCTGCCTGCTTCACTGGACCCACTACAATTTGCATACCGCAGTAACCGTTCCACAGACGATGCTATTGCCTTCACCATGCACACTGCTCTCTCCCACCTGGAAAATAAGAACACCTATGTGAGGATGCTGTTCGTGGATTATAGTTCGGCATTTAACACCATAGTGCCTGCCACACTGGTTGCGAAGCTCCAGACTCTAGGACTGAACAGATCTCTGTGCAGCTGGATCCTGGACTTCCTGACAGGCAGAAGTCAGGTGGTCAGAATGGGCAACAACACATCATCTCCCCTGATCCTCAACACTGGTGCACCGCAGGGCTGCGTCCTCAGCCCACTCCTGTACTCCCTGTACACACACGACTGTACAGCTACACACAGCTCCAATGTCATCGTCAAATTTGCTGATGACACAACGGTGATAGGCCTGATCACCGACAACGATGAGACGGCCTACAGAGAGGAGGTGACTACCCTGACTAAATGGTGTCAGGAGAACCACCTCTCACTCAACATCGACAAGACCAAGGAGCTGGTGGTGGATTACAGGAGACAGAGCAGAGAACACACACCCATCACCATCGACAAGACACCTGTGGAGCGGGTGAGCAGCTTTAAGTTCCTCGGCGTTCACATCACCGAGGATCTCACATGGTCTGCTCACACAGATGCAGTGCTGAAGAAGGCACATCAGCGTCTCTTCTTCCTGAGACGGCTGAGGAAGTTTGGAACGAGCCCCAGAATCCTCAGGTCCTTCTACACCTGCACTGTGGAGAGCATCCTGACCGGCTGTATCACCGCCTGGTATGGAAACAGCACCGCTGGCAACCGCAGGGCTCTGCAAAGGGTCGTGCGAACTGCCCGCCACATTGTTGGAGGTGAGCTTCCCTCCCTCCAGGATATCTACACCAGGCGGTGTACAAGGAAAGCCCGGAGGATTATCAAAGACTCCAGTCACCCGTCCCACAGACTGTTCTCTCTGCTGCCCTCAGGGCGACGTTTCCGCAGCATCCGATCCCGCACTAGCCGACTGAGGGACAGCTTTTTCCCTCAGGCTATCAGGCTAATGAACAGTCACAAATAACTCACCTACATCACACTCCCACTCACACAACATGCCATGCACTGCACTTTAACACAGTTCAACTGGACTACACGCACACACTGCACTAACACAACCTATCTGCTATCACTGGACACCATACAATGCACATCCACGACACTGCATATGAATAATCTGTTGCACCTCTGCACATCTATCTGCTGCTCAACCAATCTGCTGTTAATTTATAATCTGTTGCACCTTTGCACATCTATCTGCTGCTCAACCAATCTGCTGTTAATTTATAACCTGTTGCACCTCACATTATTACTATGTATAGACCACATTATGTATAGATACTGTACATAATGTAGATGTGCCCATACGGTGTATAATGTGTCGTTGATATTTGAGTATGTCTTTATAGTACACTATGTGTACTGAGTATATGTATGTGTATTTTGCACATTGTCTTCTGTACAGTCTGTAAATATGTACTGTCCATATGTAAATTGATGTTGTTTTTTTGCACTGTCTGTCCATATGTAAATTGCTGTTGTTGTGTTTTTTTTTTTGCACTGTCTGGAGCACTGTAAATGCTCCAGTGCAGTTTTTTGCACTGTCTGTCCATATGTAAATTGTTTGTTGTTGTTTTTTTGCACTGTATGTCCATATGTAAATTGTCTGTTGTTTTTCTGCACTGTCTGGAGCACGCTCATAAGAATTTCACTCACCAAGGCACTTGTGCTGTGGTGATGTGACAATAAAAGTGATTTGATTTGATTTGATTTGCTGGCATAGGCAGCACTCCATGGACATCCTCAGTAACCACTGCCCTCTGATGCGCAACCAGAAGAAGCGGGATGTCAAATGAAACCACACATGGCAGCACGATGCCTCAGCCTTGATGTCCATTGCGCCTGCTCCCCTATAAATTTTTACTTGAAACGGTTTTAAGGTATGGCATAGAAAAGGTTGAATAGCAATCTACCTAGCAGACTTTTAATTTGGCGCCTTTTTTTTTCTTTTGTTTTCCCCCTCCATGTTTTTGGAGGTTTTTTTTTGCCTTATCAGTGTTCTGTTTGATAGAACAAGAGGTTTGCGCATAAGTATCCTTAGAAAGGGACTTGTTAAAATGGATTTGGTGGATTCGATGTTGGGGTTCTTTACAGCGGGTTTGTAATGCATTAATTCTTCTTGAGCAGTAGGTGAAGGTGTTGCATTTGTCAATCTACAAGTGAGGATCCAAGCTGTCTTTAATTTTTCCTCCAATAAAAATGTATAACTTGGTTGTGCTGATTTGTGATGTTATGGTTTGTTTGATACTATAAATGTGCACTAAGGTCAACCTAGTTCTCAAAGTAGACCTTAAATGACATAATATACCTCTGTAAATAAATACAATTTAAATTTCATCAGTGGAATTGCAACTATGAGTTTCTTCAGGAAAAATTGTACATTTAACTGTTGCACAGACTTTTTGGAAGCCAGACATCAGTGATGGAATTGCAAGTGGTAATTCAGGAAGGAGTTTTCATCACAGACACTTAACAGTGTGAACAGAAATCATCAGTGGAATTGCAACTACGTGTCTCTTCACTCGAAAAAGTATTACTACCTAAAAATTAAGATTACCTCAGAATGCATCGGTAGCCCAACTCCTGTGAACAATAATAATGATGAATGCAGACCAATAATGAATTATATTTTTTTCTTAAACAAGCAAAATGTAATTTGCTTTTCATATGCCATAGCTATGCATGACCACACACTACTAGACAAATGCAGCCAAGGTGATTGCATCTCAATTTTCAGTCAAGTAATGAATTAATGCATATGTTAATGAAACAATTATTTGATTTACTGACAACAACGGGAAACATGAATAAATGAGTAAAATAATAAATAAAAGCAACCATGGCAATAAATAAACAAGTAAACAACACATGAAACAAAGCTTTATTCAAACATATTGTTCTGACAATCATGTTTTTACGAGCGGTGAACCCACATCCTACTGCCATCTCAACACAGCTGTGCCAGTTCTGCAGCTTTATTCAGATGAACCAGCTGACCACCGTGTCCACCTTCACCTGTCTCTGCAGTCCATCACGTCTCTCACTGCTGCAGTCAGACTGAATCTGATCATGGATGAGAAAGGGGCATCGAGGCTATCATTGTCTGAGTGAACAAAGAGGATGAGGCTTCCCTTACCACACAATCTTGAACAAGAGCAGGAGATCCAGTAGCCCCTCACTGCAGAATAAAGATCCAGGGGGCGGGGTTGGATCCACATCTAGGGGGTGGAGATTGGTAGGTTTAGGGGTGGAGATGGGGTAGGTTTAGGGATCAGGGGGTGGATACAGGTAGGTTTAGGTAAATGTAAGGTGGGAGGAGTTGGATCTAGATCAAACCACACACCCTGGATCTTGTGTTCTGCAGTGAGGACCATCTCTACGTTTTTCTTTCTGTTACAAAGTGGATCCACATCTATAATATTTCTGCCTAAATCCCTAACTTTTTAAGACATAACATTTCTGCCTATAAATCATAACTTTTAAAAACTTTTTCCAATGCCATGACTAGTATTTTGTTTGACACATCACAGAAATACTGCATGTGTTGTACATTTTCCCCGGTTACAAAGTAGACCCACATTCAAAATATTTCTGCCTAAATTCCTACATTTAAAAAAATATATATATTTTTTTTATTAAAAAACCATTGATTAGATCCACATACAAAAAAAATCAGTATTCTTGTGATTTGTGAAATCCTTTTTTCAATGCCTTACTTAGTATTGCTTCACTTATCCCTTTTTAACACTTTTTTTTTGTTTGTTTTGCTTTTTTTATTCAAATACATTTGCTTGGATCCACATCTATAATATTTTCGCCTAAAACCCTAAATTTGTAAAGCTTTTTTTTTTCTTATTCGAATAAAATGGTTTAGACCCACAACCATAATATTTCGCCCTAAAACCCTTATTAAAAAAAAAGTGTTGCCTTGACTAGTACTGCTTCACATGTCACAGAAATACTGCATTTGTTTTACGTTTTCTTTCTGTTACAAAGTGGATTCACATCCATCATATTTCTGTCTAAATTCCTAACTTTTTAAAACATAACATTTCTGCCATCTTCAACCAGATGGAACTGGATTAAATCTTTGGACTGCACTTATTTGTTATTGGCCAGAGGAGAACTGACCCCCCGACTGAGCCTGGTTTCTCCCAAGGTTATTTTCTCCATTCTGTTACCAGTAGAGTTTGTTTTCCTTGCCACTTTTTCAATGTCTTGACTAGCATTGCTTCACACATCACTGAAATACTGCATTTTTTTGTACATTTTCTCCTGATTAAAAAAGTCGATCGACATCCATAATATTTCTGCCTAAATCCCTTTTTACAGTTTTTCTCAGTCGCTTTGGTACATTTATCAGATCAGAATTGAAATTCTCAGAATAGAAAACTACTTGTTCAATCTTCACATCATTGTGTCATTTGTGCACATCAAAAAAGCAGTTTCTCATTTCTTTGAACAAGTTGCAAATGCTTTGGTACATCCATGCAAATGATTATGTACAATTCTCTGCTGTTTTCTACATTATCAATTGCTTATGTCATGTTGAACAAAATGTATTATAATGGGTCTCTATTGAATAGTCTCACCGCCTACAACATTTAGGCATTAGTTCATAGCATAAGTCTTTACATGCAAAATGGTTGAACAGGTTGTCATAATATGTCAAGCATATTTCTATACATTTCCATAATACATTTTTTCTAAATCTGTCCTGAATTGGTAAATTGCTCACAGGTGAATCTTGACTTTCTTTAACGAAGGTACATCTCGTAAACCATCAACTGGCAAGTATATACTGTATATAGCCGGAGCACAACACAATGTTACAATATCTGACAATGGAAGGACAAGGAATTGGACGGGGTCAACAGCCAGTGTAAGACTGGTGCCAATGTGTCTGGGCCCCCCCTCGAGAGGACACAGCACACTGGGTGAATCCACAAAAACTGTCTCTTGCATATGTAACAGTAACATCCAGGATATCTGGACCCCCCCTCGAGAAGACAAAGGGCCCAGCCGGTGAATCCACAAAGCTGTCTCTTGCATATGTAACAGTAACATCCAGGGGTGCAGCACACTAGGGGATCTACACCCTGTGCTGACGATCTCAACATCTTCCCCCCCTCTCCTCATGTCTTAGAATTCACTGAAAACTCATGCAATGTGATATGTACAAAAAAGTAACCATACATGTTTGATATCATTTGAAATGTCTCAGTGCGCCTGGTAAAATGGTCTCATCCTCCCAATCATAATGAAAAGCTAAAAGAAGTTCTAAAATCTGAGAAGAATAGTGTACAGCAGGGGGACGTGCCCTCCCCCTGATTTCCTACTCAAAACACCTCCTGTATGTAAATAAGTAATCCCGGCCACAGGATCTCCAGAAGCCTTTTGGTTGCCAATTCTGAAGACTAATTATAATGACAAGATACCACCATGTGGTAGGTTTATTAGATTATCTGGGTATATAAGGAGAAGGGACAGAAAGTTCTGGGCGTCTGTAAGCTGATTGCCCGCACAAGATCACTTGTGTGTAGTTTTCATTTCCAGCTATGGTTAGGAGTCTGTAGGTTGGACTGCCCGCACACTGTGCGTAGTTTTTCATTGCCAGGTAGTAATTTCTACAAATTCTTAAATTCCTGAATTATTGTTATGTTATGGTTAACCGTTGATTCTATTCTTGTAACATTGGAGCTTTGAATTATTGTTTTGATTACCTGGTCAATAAATTGTAACGTTTGATTCTATTCTAACTGCCTCTGAAGAGTGCTTTCTCTCTACTAGATTAGTGGATTCGTATATTTCCGCAAGCCTGCGTCAGTTTTAGCGACGGCTAATATCCGGCATCTTTTAAGTGTGCTTGGGTGTAGGGACGGGCTAATTCCGTTCAGTGACGGTGAACGCCGTCTGATCAGACTGAATTCGGGTACGTCCACACCTCTGACTTTTGATTTAATGTTACTTTAAACAAAGATTTGACCAACCCAAAACTATTGCGAGTGTAGCATATTGATCTGCTAACATATCTGATAGTGGCCAAAACCCTTTACTGAAGTAAACGATTGAACTCGAGTTCTGAGGGTGCCCCATGAGGGTTATTCGATGTCTCTGATTGTGTACGTGTGAATTTACGGCAAATCTTAGATACATAACCATAATTTACCTCTGACTGATGACCGGGCCTGACGAGATTGTGTCCGTGAGACCTGTGGAAAACAGGACCTCTGAGCGATATAGTTTCCCTATATCTGAGCGGGGAAAGTATTAAAAAGAGCTGATAAGAATAATCGATCATTCGTTCATATTTTAATGATGCACAGATATCATTAAAACCCTTTTCATTTTATGGAGTCAGATGAAATAATGAGACAAAATATATAACAAGAAAAAGTGTTCCATTTTAATGTTCTTGTTGTGTCGTGAAAAGGAAAGACTGTAACACGCAAAGCCCTTCACCCGCGGAACGACTGCCGTCATTGGGTCGATCGAGGCGGGCCTTACACCAGAGAGAAGAGGAAGAGGAGTGAGGCTGCGTGGCGGAGGAGCTGGGAGGCAAAACAGAGGAAGAGGCAGAAGAAGCCGAGGACATATGCGTGTTCCTGATGAGATAAGAGCCGCACTTGTAGACCACATTCTCAATCATGGGCTTACAATGGCCGAGGCTGGTCTAAGGATGCTGCCAAATGTGGAGAGAACAAATGTGTCCGCAATAATTCTGATTTTTTTCATTGACAGAACAGGTATGTAATCTAGCAATATGCACTGTACTGTAATACTGTATACTTTCTGTAATGCTTCATACAATATTACAGTATTCCCCTTGCATTTTACAATATACAGTAAGTATACCTGAAACAGTGACATTTTGTCTTACTCAATTTTGTGTTTTGCATTACAATATTTTTTTCCACATAGGACTGCAAGACAACTTCACAGGGGTGGCACACCTGAACAGGAGGAGGCTATTTGCACCATGGTTGTAGAAAACAATGCCATAAGACTAAGGGAGATAAAGAGTTCCATTATAGAGGACAAGAACATCTTTTCGGCTACAGAGCTACAGTTGATGTGCCAGGCCAACGGGGTGGGAACATAACCATGGGTGCTGCTATCTCTGAGAATGGTGTGCTAAAGCATATTCCCATTATTGGGGCATACAATACAGAGCGTCTTGTCACCTTTTTAGACGCTCTCTACAGGGATCTCATCCCTGAACAAGAGAGGGGTCAGATTGGAGATGATCTGCCAAAGTACGCAATAGTTTGGGACAATGTCAGTTTCCATCGCTCCAACATCATCAGGCAATGGTTTGCAGCCTACAACAGGATGCTGATGGAGTTCCTCTCACCCTACTCTCCATTCCTTGGAGAGGTCTATGAGAATGCTTGTGATTTACCCCCAGCAGCAGAGACTGTGGTGACAGTGACACGGGCTGTAGATGAGGAGAGCAGGGATGTGTTTAACAGCAATGGAGAGGTCTATGAGAACGCTTGTGATTTACCCCCAGCAGCAGAGACTGTGGTGCAGTGACACGGGCTGTAGAGGAGGAGAGCAGGGATGTGTTTAACAGCAATGGAGAGGTCTATGAGAACGCTTGTGATTTACCCCCAGCAGCAGAGACTGTGGTGCAGTGACACGGGCTGTAGAGGAGGAGAGCAGGGATGTGTTTAACAGCAATGGAGAGGTCTATGAGAATGCTTGTGATTTACCCCCAGCAGCAGAGACTGTGGTGACAGTGACACGGGCTGTAGAGGAGGAGAGCAGGGATGTGTTTAACAGCAATGGAGAGGTCTATGAGAATGCTTGTGATTTACCCCCAGCACCATAGACTGTGGTGACAGTGACACGGGCTGTAGAGGAGGAGGGCAGGGATGTGTTTAACAGCAATGGAGAGGTCTATGAGAACGCTTGTGATTTACCCCCAGCAGCAGAGACTGTGGTGACAGTGACACGGGCTGTAGATGAGGAGAGCAGGGATGTGTTTAACAGCAATGGAGAGGTCTATGAGAACGCTTGTGATTTACCCCCAGCAGCAGAGACTGTGGTGCAGTGACACGGGCTGTAGAGGAGGAGAGCAGGGATGTGTTTAACAGCAATGGAGAGGTCTATGAGAATGCTTGTGATTTACCCCCAGCACCATAGACTGTGGTGACAGTGACATGGGCTGTAGAGGAGGAGGGCAGGGATGTGTTTAACAGCAATGGAGAGGTCTATGAGAATGGTTGGGATTTACCCCCAGCAGCAGAGACTGTGGTGACAGTGACACGGGCTGTAGAGGAAGAGGGCAGAGATGTTTTTAACAGTAATGGAGAGGTCTATGAGAATTTTTACTCCCTCTTACGGCTCACGTGCTGCACGTGTGATATGGTGATTAAGTTCTCAGAGTTAATATAAAACCGGTTAATGTTATTTTTCTAATATTGTAAAATCGTATTTAATTCCTTATTTGTGTTTATGAGAAGGACAATATATTTTGTGCGTTTCGTAAATTAATTATTTTCATTCGGCATACTTACATGACGTCATCGTACGCTGGGTCAGGGTGCGCGCCCGTGATGTGCTTCATTCTCAGTAAATGCAGACACGTGAAGCCATCACACCAGCATCTTTTCTTGAATTATTTTACACTTCTTTCCAGGAGTGCTACAATTTTCTGCTTCATTCTCAGTAAATGCAGACACATGAAGCCATCACACCAGCATCTTTTCTTTCATTATTTTACACTTCTTTCCAGGAGTGCTACACACGCATGCACCAGTGCTTCTGTGTCATGTGTTTTATTGCGCAGAGTGCGCAGCATGTGCATAACGCCACCCTGACAGAACAGGCGATCTGCATGTGCATATAGGCGAACAAGGCAGTCGCCTCTGCAGCAACACAGTCAGGGGGGCAAAGGGACAGATATCTTTATCTTTTGGGCATTCGTTATCACTGCTTAGTTATTCTACATCTAAATTAACTTTGCTTCATAGTAATGCCGCTCCCGCGCCGCCCCCCCAACTGAGCGTCATCAATAGGCTATGCAAAACATTATAATGTTCATTCATAAATGTCATCAAATCGAATAAAACTATCCAGACATGAATTCCTTTTGCTGCTGGTGCTGTCTGATGAGTTTTAAAGCCAGACACGCGCTTCTAGTTCAAGTTCAAGTTGAGCTTTATTGTCATTCCACTACATGTGTGGACATATAGTGGGACGAGATGTCGTGCCTCACAGGACCACGGTGCTACATAAATACAGATATACAACACAAAGTAAAACAGTATAAACCTATACACAAACTAACCTACTGTCAGCTTTGACTATACATATGCTATATATAAAAGTGGTTACCTATACATAAACTAAAAAACAGGAAACAAAAAATACAAACTGTACAAAAAATACAAACTGTACAACTGTGCAGATGACTTCAAATACTGTACATGTGCAAAAGAGAGACATTCAAGCAGCTGGCTGGGGAACAGTGTAAGGTGATTTGTGGTGCATGAGCCAGTAAACATACATACATTACAGTCGTATATTACAGTCAGTCTTTTGTGGGATTATGGACACACAATGGTGTGTGAAAGTGTCTAGTGCATGTGTGTGTTGCTACAGGTGTTGCTACAGGTGGCTTGTGCATGCCCGCTCACCTGAATTCCACAGAGATAAAAGTTTAACAGTTTTTTCCTGAGATGTGGTAAGGTGGGGGGGTGGGGGGGGGGTTGTTTGGGGTTTCAGAGAGGGGCGGTGTGATGTGAGTTCAGGGCTCTCACAGCCTGGGGGAAAAAGCTGTTGAGCAGTCTGGCGGAGCGGGCTCTGATACTCCGGTACCGTCTACCTGAGGGTAGGAGCTGGAAGAGACTGTGGGAGGGGTGGGTGGGGTCCTCCACGATACTTTTTGCTTTGCTGGAGCATCGTGTAAGGAAAATGTCCAGGATGGAGGGGAGAGGGGCACCAATGATTTTTGCAGCGGTGTTCACTGTCCGCTGGAGGGTCTTGCGGTCTGCTGCACAGCAGTTTCCGTACCAGACAGTGATGCAGCTGGTCAGCACGCTCTCAATGGTACCCCTGTAGAAGGTGGTGAGGATGGGTGGAGGGAGGCTTGCTCTTTTCAGCCGGCGGAGAAAGTGTAGGCGCTGTTGTGCCTTCTTGGAGATAGACTTGGTGTTGGTAGTCCAGGTGAGGTCCTCTGTGATGTGCACCCCCAGGAATTTAGTGCTGCTGACTCTCTCCACAGTCGAGGTGTCGATGGTCAGTGGGGGGTGGTCAACAGAGTTTCTCCTGAAGTCCATCACAACCTCCTTTGTCTTCTCCACATTGAGGGACAGGTTGTTAGCGCCACACCATTCAGCCAGCTGTGCCACTTCCTCTCTGTAGTGCGTTTCATCGTTGTTGCTGATGAGACCTACCACTGATGTGTCATCGGCGAACTTGATGATGTGGTTGGAGCTGAACTTGGCAGTGCAGTCGTGGGTCAGCAGCGTGAAGAGCAGCGGGCTGAGCACACAGCCCTGTGGGGCCCCTGTGCTCAGTGTGGTAGTGCTCGAGGTGTTGTGGCCGACCCGAACTGACTGAGGTCTTCCGGTTAAAAAGTCCAGGATCCAATTGCAGAGGGAGTTGTTGAGGCCCAGCAGGCTTAATTTATTGATGAGCTGTTGTGGGATTATTGTGTTGAATGCTGAGCTGAAGTCGATGAACAGCATTCTAACATATGAGTCTTTATTTTCTAGGTGGGTAAGAGCCAGGTGGAGGGTGGAGGAAATTGCATCATCCGTAGAGCGGTTTGGGCGGTATGCAAACTGGAGCGGATCGAGTGTGTTGGGGAGGCTGGTTTTGATGTTGTGCATGACTAGCCTCTCAAAGCACTTAATTATGATTGGAGTCAGTGCTATGGGACGGTAGTCATTTAGACAGGACACAGGTGATTTTTTTGGTACCGGTATGATTGTCGTGGATTTGAGACATGTGGGGATGACTGCCTGGCTCAGCGAGATGTTGAAGATATCTGTTAGGACATCTGTCAGCTGTTCAGCACAGTCTTTCAGTACGCGGCCAGGTATATTGTCAGGACCCGCAGCCTTGCGTGGGTTAATCCTAGATAGGGTCTTCCTTACGTCGGCTGGTTCTAAAAGGTAAGATTATAGCCTAATGTATGTGTGTGAGAGAGAAAGCGCGGTGGAGATAACAAGTGTAATATTATCTATTAAATAGGCTTACGTACACCCAAAACCGCGTTTTGCTGTGTTTTAGCCAAGTGGAATACTCAATATTTAGCGTTTATCATATACAGTGTTTAATTTGTGTAATAAAGCGGGGTGACCGATCCGGCATCAGAGGATATAAAAACGTACCCTGACTACGTTGGTCCAAAGTGCAAAACGTAGCGGGGTTACAATAATGGCTCTTGAATTGTATGACTGTTACATTTTTTTTGCCTATTCTTTTGCGTCCAAGTCACGTGACTTCCAAGATACCGGCCGTGAGAACAAAAAACATGGCGGACATTTCTCTCATTTTTAGTGCAAAAATCTATATTTTGAGTTAGTTTCTGCATAAAAATAAGTTTTGATTACATTTCTAGCGAGAAATATATATTTTATTTTCATAATATTCACTCAGTGAATGTACATAATCACTCGCTTGGTCGTTGTTGCGAAGATTTTTCAGATCTCGCCAGAATAATGTGAAACTGATACGTTTTGGTTGCTATGGACGCTGCTATCGCCTAGCATAGACGTGGCCCCAGATTCCACATACTTGCGATCCCCGCCCACTATATGCGGAGTTGTATATGTCTGAGATTGATTTGCTGATCAACACATTAATCCTTGGCAGCGGGAGAAACTAATGTTGACAAAGTGACAAGTTACGATCGGTCCGCTTGAAATCTACCGGATCCTCTGTGCATTTAACTTCCTGTGTGGTGCGATCTCATTGATGGGTGGGTGTTGACGCGTCAAGGCCCCACGAAGAAGAAGAAGAAGAATAACTTTTAGCTTGGAATCATTGTTAGTCCAAGAATATGGTGTGTTATTCGTGGGTGTTATTTGTGGTATTACTCCTCGATCACGATATTTCAATAAATAGCCAGGTAGCGTTCCACTGATGACGTTTCTTATGACATACTCAGTGCTGCCACCACGTGTCTGGTCTTAGTAATAACTTATTTCTGGTGTATGATCAAGTTTTTCTCTGCATGGAGGTTAATTAATTGTATTTATATTATTGGAAGTATGCAGTATGCAATATCTATCTATCTATCTGTGTGTGTGTGTGTGTGTGGGCTGGTAAACCCTACGTTATGGGGACAAAATGTACATTTTTTGGTCCCATGAGGAAACCAGCTTATAAATCAGACTAAGTGATGTTTTTTTAAATGTCAAATTGCAGAATGTCTCCTGTGATGGGTAGGTTTAGGGACAGGGGCAGTGTAAGGGGATAGAATATACAGTTTGTACAGTATAAAAAACCATTATGTCTATGGAAAGTCCCCATAAAACATGGAAACACGACTGTGTGAGTGTGTGTGTGGCCTGGTATACCCTACATTATGGGGACAAAATGTCCCCACAAGGATGGCAATATCCAAAATCCTTGTTCTTGTGGGGACATTTTTTGGTCCCCATGAGGAAACCAGCTTATAAATCAGACTAAGTGATGTTTTTACATTTTGTACAGTATAAAAACCATTATGTCTATGGAAAGTCCCCATAAAACATGGAAACACAACGTGTGTGTGTGTGTGTGTGTGTGTGTGTGTGTGTGTGTGTGTGTGTGTGTGTGTGTGTGTGTGTGTGTGTGAAGGAGAGAGATGACCAAGCTTTTGCAAACACAGCATGTGTTCTCTGGTTTGCTACAAAGTGGGAGTCTTTCAGGCTTTTGAATTTGTTTTAATATACTGTATAACAACATAGCTTATGGAACAAAACAATGGGATTGTCCTTAATTTGTGGTGTTCTCCTCCGTCACCCACTGTGGCGGCCAAGTTTTCCCACTGTAATAAAAAGAGATTGTTATTAATTTAGGTCTTTACATCAGCCATGAATTAAATTCAAAACAAACATGAAAAGGTTAAGGGCAATGAGGAACAGCAAGCCACCCCTTCATTCAGTAGGTACATTTTTACTAGCTCTCAAGATTAACGAACCATGAGAAGTTTTCAAAGTATTTAGATCTATTCCCTTCACATAAAAGGTTGCAGTGATGAGCATTGAGCAGATGACAGTCTAATGATCGAGTGAATGAAGATCTTATCATTGCAACGCAGTTTCTGCACTCTCACTAATGATTTCACCAATGCAAACATGAGGTAAATACAGTAAGAGCTTCGTTGTGCAGTGTAACAGCGTCATTGATTTCATAACGAGTTTTGGCTCGCGCTGTGTGATTGACAGCTTGGGCGATTGGAAAGGGATTGTTCTGTGATCGCTTTCTGTATATATTTTAATCACAGTTTAAATAAGATTATTTTCATCCTACCAAGAGAAACAATGTGAAATTGATATTTTAGTCACTCACTGGCTTGATTTACTGATGCATAAACAGTATTGAACGATTTTGAGAGAAAGATTATGTCTGAACTTGAACAATTACACATCAGAAATTCAGATTACCCACTGGTTCTTCAGAGGCTCGGATGAAGGAACTAAAAAAAATACTTTTGTGTTCATTTGTACCTACAAACACTGAGCAACTGCCATGCTTCGCTCGTTTGCAAGCCATGATGTCTCTCGAGGAAAAAACGATATCGTGTTTGCGTTGCTCATTTTCTCATGGGCGGGACAAATTCTCTGTACGGGTAAAGCAGAGAAGGGGAGGTAACCTTTCCCTGTATGACGACATATAGGGAAGATTCCAGATTCGCCCGTCTGAGCTTTCGTTTTCTCAAAAGCGGAGCAGGATTGGTTTACACCTATCAAAATTTCTAGCCACTGGGGGACCATAGGCAGGCTAGGGGAACTCATATTAATGTTAAAAATACCTCATAAAGAGACATTTTCATGCCATGGGACCTTTAAGCACCACATAATTAATAAAATACACAAACACTGTTGTATGAAAGACTATATGAATGCGCTGGTTACTGTTACGGTACTAAATCACCTTAGAGTGTCAGTTACTACAAATGACATCCAGAGACCAAGAGAGTAAGGAAACGGGTAGTTGTATCTCAGCTTTATGAATTTACTATTTAGAGGTTGAGTATCAAGAAATCAACTCAATATACGCACACTTTTGATTTAAAGAGTTCACATAAGTGCAAATAAACTGTACATATAAATAGCGTAGGCCTACGCAAATAATAACTGAAAACAAATAGTTACAACAGATTCAAACCTCAAGGATATACAATCTTGCAATTATGCAGAGAACAATGATCACAATAGTCCTGATTGGTTTGTACAGTCGCAGGAACGTTCAGATGTCTGGTTGACTGTGAACATGGGCACAAAACTATAGTCTAAAGTTCACTGATGCACAGTATTCGATGAGAATAAGTGAGGAGGTCCATAAATGATGTTTGTTGCTGCAAATGGATCTTGTTCGTGTGGTGTGTTTAATTCTTTGGTGTGGTTCTACAATAAACAAATGAAACTAGTTAGTAATGGAACGTACAAAATGTGCAATTAATGCTAACACTTCAAAGGAAAAATGCAGAGTCATGACAGCTCTTAAATGGCGATCGTACATGACATTATTAGCTAAATATTTCCCATAATACGTAATCATACTCTAGTATGAGAGAAATATAACTTAGAGGTATATCAACGAAAACAATATGATGAACCGTTAAATAACACTCACGGTCTTCAATGACGCACATTCAAATCCTCACGAAGCAAACTTCGGCGAGAGATTATATTAAAGGAACGCACCATCAGCCGTCGATCAAGATCACAAACATTCTCCCTACAGTTCACAACGTGAAATCGCTGCAGGACGACCTCTTATTTCGGATGAATTCACAACTTTCATGTGCCAGACAGACGGACTGATTCTCTCCGTCCTTATTGAACTTCAGCCATTTTACTTTCGATTCTCTTGCGTAATCTCTGAATAAACCACGCCTACTCAACTAATGGTCAATCTGAATGCTGTACAGCCGTTTTAATATAAAGAACATTAACTGAACATGGGCTTTTTTACAACTGTATAACTTGAACTAAAAGCTCAGTGCCAAAAATTGTCCGCCCTCTTACAGACCTGATGTGATAGCACATTTTGATAAATGAAACTCAGTCTCAGTTAGTTGCTTTGCATAGTAGATCTCCGTTCCCTTGCGCTGCTTAGCGTGTATGTTTAAACTTTAGACAGTATGCAACGTACCCACATGCACCAAATTATAATTCAATTAGATTTGAGCAAGAGCTTTGCACATATAGACACACGTCCAGCTTTGCCACATAATAGATGGCTATCCCAAATACAACCCCTTCAGTTAAGTGGCTGAAGCAATTATGGATGTTAAATGGACTTGCACTTATATAGCGCTTTTATACTTTCTAGGACCACTCAAAGCACTTTTACAATGTTCATCACTACCACCCTTTTACACACACATTCATACAGCACTGTTTGCAGACAGGCTTTGGAGATTGGATGCCCACATATTCACACACCCAATGACTAGGGCACACCCAATATATGGACCAAAAGTCATATCCCGATATATTTAGGCTGAATATCGATATATTATATATATCCCGAATCTGGAATCTTCCCTATATCTTCCTTAGTCCACTGTTAAACCTCTGCAACTGATCCAGAATGCTGCAGCAAGAGTGGTCTTTAACGAGCCGAGGAGAGCACACGTCACTCATCTCCTCACAATCTTGCACTGGTTGCCGGTTGCCGCTCGCATCAAATTCAAGTCACTGACTTTTGCATACAGAACAACCACTGGCTCTGCTCCCTTGTACCTAAACTCACTATTTCAGACTTATGTGCCTTCCAGAAATTTGCGCTCTGCAAGTGAACGGCGTCTTGTGGTGCCATCTCAAAAAGGCACAAAATCTCTTTCTCGGACCTTTACCTTGACTGTTCCCTACTGGTGGAATGATCTGCCTAACTCAACAAGAGCTGCCGAGTCCGTAGCCATTTTCAAGAAACTGCTGAAGACGTATCTTTTTCGGCAGCACTTGATCCAGTAAGACTACCACCTTCTCCTCTATTCTATCCTTTAAAAAAAAAAAAAAAAAAAAAAGTGTGTGTATATATACTGCGTTAGATTGAACTGCGAAGGGTCATAGCACTTATATACTGTTGTCCTACTGTTAGTCTAATTGCTTCTATTGTTCTCATTTGTAAGTCGCTTTGGATAAAAGCGTCTGCTAAATGAATAAATGTAAATGTAAAATGTAATCCCGATATTTTGTCTGCAAAGTGAAAAACTGTATATACACGCATTTAACAAGCAGATTTCTCTCTATTTTCTATGTTTGCTTTCAGTTTAGACATAACCAACTTCCTTTATGTAAACTGTGTATTTGACAGTATTAGCGCGTAAAGACTCGAAAGATAACTTAGTCCAGTAACCAGGCGCTGTTAGTGCATGTGCGTGTTGAGTGTATAGCGCTCAGAAAAGCGCATGTTAGAACAGCATCAGCAGTGAATGACATGTTTAACCGAGCAAGGCTTTAAAGCCCATGCAAATAATGAACTTTTGAGAACTGCAGTGTCCCGTTCCTCTGCATTAACATTTGATGTGAGTATTTGTCACGTTGTACACTAGGCTGTTGAGACAGCTGAGACGCAGACTGCAGCTTGCTTGGAGCAAGGATCACAGTGCAAATTTGAACTATATCGATATATGCGATATGGTCTAATTCCATATCCCATTTAAAGCCCAGCCCTACCAATGACACACTGGGGGGAAAGTGTGGGTTCAGTGTCTTGCCCAAGGACACTTCGACACACTGAGCCACAGCCGCCCACAAATACAAGCCAAGGCTATTACTTTAAGTTTTGATGTACTAAGAATTAGGCTATTCCAATCAAAACTATGATAAATTGTACATACCAGAGTGAACAGGGCTCCCATTCCACCAACTTCATTTGGATCCCCTGAAAAAACATAAAATTTGGGGGGTTAAGGGGTTTCCAGTTGGGGTGCTGCAATTCCGTGCTACTGAGTACATCTAAGACTTTTAATTATTGTAAAGCTAACCTTCTGCATTTTGCAGCGGATCACCCTCTTCACTGGGTAGTAAGTTTCCCCTTCTAGGATCCCATGGTTACATTCTGAAAGAGCAAAAAAAATACACGAGTTTGACCTCATACATTTTCATCAATGTATAAAAAAATTATTTTAACAGGCAACACATGACATATTTATGACTTAAGTATATCTGACTAAGGCAAACGAATCACTGTATTTGAAGTCTGATTTGAAATGGTGAAATGTAAATCTAGGAAAGCTTAATAACCTTTGGGTGATTTTTCCCCCCTCAGTTTCTTCCTTGTTGACATGTCTGAGGCTGCAGAATTCTTCTGCTTCTTTCTATTGTTTGCAGACATCTCTGTTGAGATTAAGGAAATGTATCTGTGAAGCTGTTATTAAAATGAATAGGTCTAAATACCTTTATTCCAATAACAAATATATAATGTCAGATTACAATTGGAAAGATATAGATTGTAATCTTTAGCAGGGGACTCATTGAAATACATGGAAATTGTTTAACCACATGCTGTATGGTCACTTCTTCGCTCTACCAAGGGTTATAGACTACAAGATGTACAAACAGGTGAAGAAGCCATGGGGGTGTGTTAGTGTCCATGGCATACCCATGCCCCATGACATTCAAAATGAGTGAATCTTTGCAAACAAACAATAAAGCTTTTCAGTTTGAACATTAAATATCTTGTCTTCATTGTATATTCATTGAATATAGGAACTTCACTGGAATAGGGGTTTGTATGATCATCAGGGGCCTAATTTATAAATGTATTAACACATATAAATAAACTGAGAAATAAGAAACAGAAATACAATTGTTTTTAAATCAATATTTTGTGTCAAATTATTGATTTATTTGGTAGGTAGCCATGTAATAAGCGGGATAATGTATAGCGAGGCGGTTGTTATAGTGAATACAACCCCTTCCCCCAACCCCTTACTTAACAGAAACCAGCATATGACGTGAATTGTTACAGCCATGTGTATGTGTGCACATACTGAGCTTGTCCATATACACAGTAGACTGAAGTGAGTTCTATGAGTTCTATACAGCTAAAAATTAGGCACCAAACACCTACAGCAGACTTTGGATGTGCAACAGTGCTCTCCATCATCATCAGTTCCTACATAGATTGAAGCTGTTCTGGTGGCACATTGTGGCAGATACCACCTCAGTAATTTACTTGCCAAAAGTTTGTTTTTGGTTTAGCATCTGTCTGTCAATTATCCTGTCAGAATTTTGAAACGTTATATTTCCCTTTAGTAATATTTGAAAGGCAAGTTATCCAGACCTACATATTACATATATATAACACCTCAGAAGTCACCTCACACTAATCAGTCACTTGTTTTTTTTTCCTCAAATTTAAATACATTTATTCATTTAGAGTATTATTTCAGTTTAAGAAGGAGAGACAGATTAAATGTTTAACATGGTTATCGTGTATGCCATGAATAAACAACATATGAAAAAGAAACACGACTAGCAATTGAATCATGATTTATATGCTATTTGAAAATATCAGCAGAACTTACTGCGTTTCTGCTGAGGTGGTTCTGTGATGGGTAGGATGGGAGGACTGCTGGTGGGCTGGATGGTGGACTGGATGGGAGGAGGACTGCTGATGGGCTGGATGGGAGGCTGGATGGGAGGCTGGATGGGAGGAGGACTGGTAGTGAGCTGGATGGAGGACTGGATGGGAGGAGGACTGATGGTGGGCTGGATGGGAGGAGGACTGATGGTGGGCTGGATGGGAGGAGGACTGATGGTGGGCTGGATGGGAGGAGGACTGATGGTGGGCTGGATGGGAGGAGGACTGATGGTGGGCTGGATGGGAGGAGGACTGGTAGTGAGCTGGATGGAGGACTGGATGGGAGGAGGACTGGTAGTGAGCTGGATGGAGGACTGGATGGGAGGAGGACTGATGGTGGGCTGGATGGGAGGAGGACTGATGGTGGGCTGGATGGGAGGAGGACTGGTAGTGAGCTGGATGGAGGACTGGATGGGAGGAGGACTGATGGTAGGCTGGATGGGAGGAGGACTGATGGTGGGCTGGATGGTAGGCTGGATGGGAGGAGGACTGATGGTGGGCTGGATGGAGGACTGGATGGGAGGAGGACTGATGGTAGGCTGGATGGGAGGAGGACTGATGGTGGGCTGGATGGTAGGCTGGATGGGAGGAGGACTGGTAGTGAGCTGGATGGAGGACTGGATGGGAGGAGGACTGATGGTGGGCTGGATGGAGGACTGGATGGGAGGAGGACTGGTAGTGAGCTGGATGGAGGACTGGATGGGAGGAGGACTGGTAGTGAGCTGGATGGAGGACTGGATGGGAGGAGGACTGATGGTGGGCTGGATGGGAGGAGGACTGATGGTGGGCTGGATGGGAGGAGGACTGGTAGTGAGCTGGATGGAGGACTGGATGGGAGGAGGACTGATGGTAGGCTGGATGGGAGGAGGACTGATGGTGGGCTGGATGGTATGCTGGATGGGAGGAGGACTGATGGTGGGCTGGATGGAGGACTGGATGGGAGGAGGACTGATGGTAGGCTGGATGGGAGGAGGACTGATGGTGGGCTGGATGGTATGCTGGATGGGAGGAGGACTGATGGTGGGCTGGATGGAGGACTGGATGGGAGGAGGACTGATGGTAGGCTGGATGGGAGGAGGACTGATGGTGGGCTGGATGGTTGGCTGGATGGGAGGAGGACTGATGGTGGGCTGGATGGAGGACTGGATGGGAGGAGGACTGATGGTAGGCTGGATGGGAGGAGGACTGATGGTGGGCTGGATGGTAGGCTGGATGGGAGGAGGACTGATGGTGGGCTGGATGGAGGACTGGATGGGAGGAGGACTGATGGTAGGCTGGATGGGAGGAGGACTGATGGTGGGCTGGATGGTAGGCTGGATGGGAGGAGGACTGATGGTGGGCTGGATGGGAGGCTGGATGGGAGGAGGACTGATGGTGGGCTGGATGGTAGGCTGGATGGGAGGAGGACTGATGGTGGGCTGGATGGAGGACTGGATGGGAGGAGGACTGATGGTAGGCTGGATGGGAGGAGGACTGATGGTGGGCTGGATGGTAGGCTGGATGGGAGGAGGACTGATGGTGGGCTGGATGGAGGACTGGATGGGAGGAGGACTGATGGTAGGCTGGATGGGAGGAGGACTGATGGTGGGCTGGATGTTAGGCTGGATGGGAGGAGGACTGATGGTGGGCTGGATGGTAGGCTGGATGGGAGGAGGACTGATGGTGGGCTGGATGGAGGACTGGATGGGAGGAGGACTGATGGTAGGCTGGATGGGAGGAGGACTGATGGTGGGCTGGATGGTAGGCTGGATGGGAGGAGGACTGATGGTGGGCTGGATGGTGGGCTGGATGGGAGGAGGACTGCTGATGGGCTGCTGGTTAGTACAACCTAAATGGTACAAAAAGAGGAAATGATTCACCTCCTGTGATAAGAATGTCCCCTTTTTTCTAGCGGTGACTGTGCTACATAAGGAAACGTCCAGTACATTTGTCTTTTGTATTCTTCTGTCTATAAATGCTGCCCTATGGACTCTATGCTCTCTGTAGAACTGAGTCGAGGCTGATTTTGTACTATTTTTTGGCCCACTGTGGTTTACCCTGTGACAGCGGTACCAGGAAAATTCCCAACTGTAATTGCTGTGTCACATTTATTTTTATGTTGACTGTGGAGTAAGATTTTAAATAATCGCACACACTTACCATTAATTAACAGCTCATAGAGAGCCTTCATCCTGTCAAGGCATTTTTCGGAATGGTCTGACAGCTGCCATTTTGGCTGGAGGACTTGTGCGGACCAGGTTTTCTGCTTCTTCATTTTCTTTCCAATGAAGACTATGGCCTTGTACCCCAGTGTGTTCAACTTTTCGACCTGAAAATAAAGATATATATTATATAATATATACAGAAATATAAGCAATTATAAATGCCTTAAACATTGTGGGCTGTAATTATGTAAATAATAACTACAGACTTTAAACACATACCAAGACAGATGCCTCATCAATAACATGAGAGGTGGTTTGGTTTTTGTTTTTGTTTTTCAACCATGTCTCCTTTCTGGCCTCAAATTTTTGAAGTTTTTTTGCCAGTCTCTGCTTTGTTGGCTGTACTGACTGGCAATATTTGCATGTCTTGGTGGCCACACCAATAGCTGCTTTGCAGCTCATGCATGTTGTTATAGTTGACCCTCGTGGCATCTTAAAACTAGAATATAAAACAATCAACATTTAATAACCAAAGAGACGAATTAACTGCCTTATTTAAGTGTTACATTACAATTGTTTGTAATTTGGCCTACTTCAGCATTATCAGTAGGCTACACTCAACCTCAATTATTTCTAATGTTATAACAAAAGACACAATGGTAGAAATAGAAAAATGTCACACAATAGAACTTTACACATGCCTTTTTAAAGTAAATTATTACTAATCAAGAAAATTTCTTAATATTACATAACATTTTCTGTCTTTGATTGTGTATGCAAATGAAATGGTCAAATGACATTCTGGAAAGCCTTAATTGTCATCTAATATATAGGTAACACCACTGACAAAAAGGCAGCACAAGCATTTTTTTATGTAATGTAGTAAAAATATAAAAATACATTAAGCTGTCATTTAAGTTGATTTATAGTGTTAAGAGGTTAACAATTTGGTATTAAAAAAATGACAATTTTTATAAGAATCCATTTTCATAGTATTGTATTTTTTTGTGTGTATGATTTTAGTCACCACTTGTCTTACTGTAGCTCATTTTGATTATGCTTCAGTGACATGTGAATTTAAAATCAATAAAGTTTTCAACTTATCATATCACTGACCTCGGTCAGCATATTGCCGCGAAATGCAGCTAACGTTAAAGGCGGTGGCTAATATAGTGCTGGATAAACCCCTGTCATTGGACACATTCCTATAAATTCATGGTGATAAATAATTAACAAATTATTAAGGCATTATATTAACGAGTTATACTTAGACAGCGCAAACTAACTTTAGTATTCAGGTTCCGTTAGCATATGTTGATATCACTACGTGTATTACCTACCTTTGAGGATGAACAACAGTATGAATGGTGGGTGGCGGAGAGAGCGGACACCCCCTCACTCACTTGTCAATCTGCTGACTTCTGTGCCTCTGTGATAGGGCAACCCACGTGTCAATCAGTAGGGATGGGCGATACCACTTATTTTGTTTTCAATACGATTCCGATACTTTCAAGGCTGGTATCAAATGTCTTAAATTATTGAATTACTATTAGAGTAAAATGGGTAATGATATTCACTTAACATTATATTTGCAAGGCATTTTAACATTCAATACGCCTTAATTGGAACTTTAGAATATTAGAATATATTATTTGTTTACACATGGTTAAAATGTTTACTTGTAGTGGTAACCATGGAAATCTACAAAATATTATAGGCCTAGTTGAACTATGGTCACTTTTTTTATTCTGACAGTGTATGTTTTATATTAAAATTAGTTGCAAAATAGAACATCAGTATGAACTTTTAACATTAAATTTAAAAAATTTATTGCACAGACTATGCAGGTTATTCATCCAATTCAATGCTTATTGTACGCATTAAATATTTGTAAAATAAACAAAATAACGGGGTAAAAAAAAAAACCACTGTAGTATCGATATTTTTATTTGAGTACAGGAGGAGGACAGAGTAAAGGTACACACCTACAATTCCACACTTTTATTAGCCCGGGTCCAGACCCAAACATTTTTATTAGACCCGAACATCCTGTGTGTAATATAAATGTGTTGGTCCTGTGTAAGTTACCTTTAGCTACTCTGTCTTTCTCCTGTCACGGCCTGCTGTTAGTGTGTGTGTGTGTGTGTGTGTGGGCTGGTAAACCCTACGTTATGGGGACAAAACAAGGATGGCAATATCCGAAATCCTTGTCCGTGTGGGGACATTTTTTGGTCCCCATGAGGAAACCAGCTTATAAATCAGACTAAGTGATGTTTTTTAAAATGTAAAATTGCAGAATGTCTCCTGTGATGGGTAGGTTTAGGGACAGGGGCAGTGTAAGGGGATAGAATATACAGTTTGTACAGTATAAAAACCATTATGTCTATGGAAAGTCCCCATAAAACATGGAAACACGACTGTGTGTGTGTGTGTGTGTGTGTGTGTGTGTGTGTGTTCTTGTAGCCTACATGGTTTATGAGGACACAAATGTGTATAATGACATGCGTATTACAACGTAAACATGGTTTATGAGGACATGCCATCCAATAAAGCACTGCACACACTTTTTTTGTCTACTAAAATCTAACTATAATGCATTGTGTAGCCTATTTGCTGTGGCAGATAATGATTTATACACACACACACACACACACTTGAAGCCCTCAAAGTGCTCTCTGAACCTAAGCCTGTTAGGGCACATGTCCAAAATGTGATATTTTTTTACTTTGCCATAGAGCTAAACCAAATACATCAATGGAAAGGTCTTGACCTGGAAAGTAACATATATCAAATTGAAGGTTCTATAGTATCCTGCTTTGATATATTGACCTTTGAACCTTAACCACAGGGCATATTTGAAGGCTTATAATAATGGGACAAAAAGGGTTACATACATGAACCAAATGTTATAGAAAGGTGTTGACATGGGTTATAAGTTCAGCATAGTCATCAAGGGGTGGGGGGTGGGTGGGTGGGTGGCTATGGTGTAAACATAAAAATCCCCCATTGAACAAGACAATATTTAAAGTCTGATGCCAAAAATATGTTTGGCATCCCTTCAAACCCCTGGAATGCCACCAATTAAGTATTTACAACTTCCAATTTTAGGGAAAACCCTGGGTTTAAAAAAAAACTACAACTCCCTAGACCCCTCTTCAGTACTTGTGTTGACATCAGCACCCCAGTTGTAGTTCCTGCGTGCTAGGGTTGTGAAAACATATATCTACCCAATATATCAAATATCACACACTGTCTAATAAATAATTATACTGCATGTATATGATCTATGCTAAGAAAAGACAAAAATGTTTGTTTAATGACGATAGTTTAACTAAAACAGGAGACCAGAGCGCCAACTGCTCTGCTCACGTGACGCAAAGCGGACTGTCCTCATCTCCATAGTAACGGCCACGGCTACTTCCGCTATCAAAAATGTAAAAAAATAAAATAAAAATAAACAACCCCACTATCTTTTCTATCACTATCTAAAGAAAGACACTATCTTTTAAACATCGGGCTTGACAGCTGTTATTGCCTGCCTTATGCGCCTGCAGTCCTGGCCTGGATGTCAGTCAGTTCGCTGTGATTGGCCGCCTCGTCCAGCGGCAATCACCTTCCCCACGTTAGCAGTTGACAGCCCCATGAATATGAAGCCTAAAATATCGTTTTCGCCCTAGTGGCTTGCTATCGTACAGGTAATATGAGTAAGTTAACACTGACAAAGGCTAAAAAATAATATACATTTCAAAGGCAAATTGATATATGAAATAATAATATATTACTTATAGGATACAATATTCATTTTAATTTTACAAGAGCGTCTGGCCCTGATAGTGTCTGCCGAGAAATGTTCTGGCCCTCGGACAAGTGTAGTTGATGACCCCTGCCTTAGAATATCGGCCTAATACTTACTACAGACTTACTTGAAAGGAACAACTCACACAATGGGATAAAACAGGAAACTGACTTAATTGAAAATTATTCATGAATCAAACAGAACAGACATGACTATATTTGAAACAACAGTTCACTTTACTGGGTGAAATTAATAAAGTAGGTTTTCTAGAGCTAAGAGACTATGCCCTGTTCAAAATAAAGACTATATATCTTCAGATAGGTAGGTGTGTGTGTATGAGTGAGTGTGTGTGTGTGTGTGTGTGTGTGAGAGAGAGAGTGTGTGTGTGTGAGTGTGCGTGCGTGCCAGTGTGTATATGTGTGAGAGCGAGTGAGTGTGAGTGAGTGTGTGCGTGTTTGTGTGTGTGAGCGAGAGTGAATGTATGTGTGTGTGAGTGAGTGAATGTGTGTGCGTGAGTGAGAGTGTGTGTGTGTGTGAGAGAGAGAGAGAGAGAGAAAAAGAGAGAGAGTATTAATATACTAACATGTGGAAACATAAGCTGGAATAGCACACTGTTGGAGAGAGTAACAATACAATAGGATATGTAAACTACAGTAGGTACAGTATATACAAACTATAGTGAAGCTATGTAGGGATGCGCAATACATTTCAACCAAAAATGTAATTCTAAAAAAAAAAAGACCAAGGTATTTTGTCATGTTTGACAGTTGTGAATCACCAGTGATTGGGTTGGGGCAGAGGGTGGGGACTAATGGGCTAACATAATGGATTTTTACAGTTTCAGAGGAATTTGCAGTACATGCTCTAAACACAAATACATCTTACAACAGCAGTAAAATAACCTCAGGTTTCACATACAGCACAAGTTATTACAGCACTGAGGTTTGGGTTCAACACACTGTGAAGACATCTTCTTAGAGTCATACACATCATCTCCCAAATAACTACTCTCCCAGTTCCTCATCAGTTGAGGAAGTACTCTCTAAGTCTTCCTCTTCAGAGAAGTCATCTAAAGGCAATGTTTGCAGTCCAAGAATACTTTTGTATGTTGTGCGTGCTGTAGCCAGTTGTGCTTCAACTTCACACAGTCTTCTCTTCAGCACACAGAGTAGTCCCTCACGTCCTTTCTCCATTAAGCCCTCTGTACTGCCTGAGAATGTGACATTAAAATATAAAGAAATGAGCCAATGGTTACCAGAGAAGCAAATAGAAGAAAGAGACAAACTATTTATTGTCCTTACATTTCCCATTGGTGTCTTCAGTGAGCTGAAAGGTAAACTATTCAATCAGTCCAGCAACACTCCTCATGTATTCCATGTGCTGCTTGACTTCACGAACCACAATAACTTCTTCTTCTTTCAGTCTAGCCAGCAGCATTACCTTGTCAAAAACATTTTTTTTCCGCTCCATATCACCATGACCTGCAATACATTACATCAAAGTGTTATCTTACAACCTCATATAAAAATGTTGGATAACGCTTCGCGAAGGGGTTCGATCACATCCATTTACAAATTACTGCATTCTTTTTTTTGCATATTGCCCAGTGTCTTAACATTTTTTACATCAGATTCCATATTACATCAGGATGTGTCCATCAAACAATTTGTATTCAGTGCATTTCAGAGGAAGTACTTACATTCCCATGGCCAGGAGTAGTTGTCCACAGCCAGGAGTTCATTGGGAGGAGGCAGTTTTTCAACTTCCCCCACAGTAGCATTGTGGTCATTGATGGCAACTTCCAAGGCTTTCTTCTCAACAACAATCTTTCTTCTCAGTTGATGCCTTCGCTTGTTCCCACCTACAATGAGAAAACACAAAATGAGTGTGCATTTAGACGATGACTACACAAAAGCACCATACAAAATATGCCTTCACAATATGCATGTATGTGTTATGATTATTGTGACAGATGTTGTGTGATCATTTTTGCATCACAAGTTCTACCAGAAAGACTCGGTAGATATGATTTGACAAAGCATACATTGATTGACAGCCCAGCAAGCTGATATGTATAAAGTTATTTGGCGTAGGCCCCGTCCGTAGTGCATAATCCGAGGGTAGCGGATATGAAAGCTTTAGCATAAGTTCTGCCGGGAAGACTCAATCTCTACGTCACTTATTGCCTTCACATCTATCCAATCATGTCCTCATACTCTCAGCATAAAAGATTGGTACTTACGCATGTTTGAGTTCACAGATGCTGACATAACAATTACCTCCATCCTCCCCACCACCACCAGGATGGTCCTGTCCATACCTCGCGGGGGGGTCGGCTGCGCCCCTGCCTTCGTCTTCAGGCAGGACATGCAGATCCGCTACCCTCGGATTATGCACTACGGCGTAGGCCCCGTCCGTAGTGCATAATCCGAGGGTAGCGGATCTGCATGTCCTGCAGGCAGGAGCGCAGCCGACCCCCCCGGGAGGTATGGACAGGACCATCCTGGTGGTGGTGGTCTTTTATGCTGAGAGTATGAGGACATGATTGGATAGATGTGAAGGCAATAAGTGACGTAGAGATTGAGTCTTCCCGGCAGAACTTATGCTAAAGCTTTCATATTCATTATCAGAAATTATATTTTTATTTCTTTGCAGAAATATTGGAAACATTTGGATATTGACTTGTAGTAAACCTACTTCAAAAGATGTTTTTATTTTATTTTAATAAATGGCTTTGCTATTTTGCCTTTTCTGCTCTCACCAGACTGACGATACAGCTGAAATTTTCGTTGTTTGATGCCCAAATATAGCCCCTCGATAGTCCTCTGCAGGTCATTTTGGATTTTTGCTCCTTTGGACGACAACAAACAAATTAATTAATGCCCATTTCAGTTTACAATCAGCCTCTTTTCAGATCCCCTGTACAAAAGCAGAGCCAATGATTCTTTAAAATATGCCATCAAATAATTTTTTCAAAGTACCTGAGGTCCACTGCTGAACATCAGACACCCACTGCTGGACTGTGTCTTGCTGTAGAGATAACTCAGCTGTGAGTTTCTCCAGGTCCTTTGTTGCCTCTGCAATCCTTTGTACAGTCTGTTCGAAAGAAATATCCATGTTAGACACAATTTAAAAACAAAAATGTTATTATACATATTTTCCTAGTTAGAACCTTGATGTATCTTTTGGCTAGTGTCCGGTCAAGGTTTTCTGCCTTTCGCTTGTTCCAGCCACTTGCCTGGATTGTTAGCATGTCTTTGCGAACTTGACACACAATGTATGTGCAGTAATTTAGGTTCACAGTGAGGACCAAAGGTCAGATACTACATTGATCATTCTCTAATATTGTCACATAAACCTGGAAATAATCATACACTTAATTAACGTGTCAGAAGTTAAATTATTATAAAGATAATCCTGATCAGTGTAAAAGTGCTGACTAGACACTTGTTTTCTAAGGGAGCACCTATACATGGAACTCTAAAATGCAAAGGCCGAGCATCAGTGTTCAAACCCCTTGGTCTCAATTTGGACACAACTGTACATGAAAAATGCTTACCGGCTTTTGACATGTACTTGGAACATATGGCTGCTCGGGAGAGGAAGCTGTTAACCTGTTCAACCTCCTCCCCGATTGTTGTTCCAGCTCCTTCTTGATTGCGTCCCCCCCAATTTAACTGCAACACATGTACATGAATGTTATAATTTGGAAAAAAAGTAGGGGCAGAGGACAGAAAATCATAATGTGTGGTACAAATGGTAAGAAATACATCTAATTGTCATTATTACCTCACACATCCATGAATGCGCTTTTGCATGCATGATGGAGAGAAATGGGCGCATGTTCAGCAAGTCCTCCAACTCTGGACAGTGGTCCACAACTCTCTGCAGATATGGCCAATATTTGCAGACCACATCAGAGCAAAAAAACTGGACGGTCTGTGAAGCTAGCTGTTTCTGGAGATATAATGGGTATGCAAATATTTCTCCACGGAACATATTCAGTCCCTTCAGCAAAACCCCATGACGGCAGACAGCAACTTCAACACCTTCCTCATCTAGTTTGTTTGCAGACTTGTTGGCGGACTCTCGTGCTGCGGTCCACTGACCCGCACCACATCTCCCTTTCCCTGGATTCTTAAACAGGTGAGGGCAAATACAGACATTTACACAGTTAATTTTTTTCAAAATAAGCTGTAAATCATGGTAATAATGCCATAAGGCATTTGATGCAAACCAAATAATGTTTAAATTTTGGGGGGGAAAACTGGCAAGCATTCATAATTTTTTTTAATTGTGGCGTTACACATGAAGAAATATAAATTTAGCTTACACGTCCAGTTGTTCCATGGATGTAATCAACAAAGGAGGACACCTCAGCATCATTGGCCAAAAAGACTCCATCAAAAAAACCATCAGGTCTTGAAAGAAATGTATAGATGTGGGTTAAATTTACTGTATAAAAGTAATTTGTGGCTCACAAGCATTTCATTGTACATGAATCTTACACACCCTGGTTGGCTTTTGAAACGATATAATTTGCGGTTCCCATCCACTGCAACTGCCAACATGGAGGGTGTGCATGCAGGGCACTGAAAATGCTGGACCTGAGACAGCTTGTCAACCTCAAATTTAGCATAGGCCCATTCGAGGAAGGCCCTCTGCATTGTGTCCCCACATATCTTACCTCTCTGAGAGCAAAAATGAAAAAACAAAACAAAACAGTAAGTAACTGTTTCGAAGGTTGGCTTCAGACTGACCATGACGAAGAAAGGGCTCTGTCAAGAAATATGTGCTGAAACTTTGGGGATTTTAAGAACAAGTCCTAACAATAAATCGGTTATTTAAAAGGTGATCCAAACAAGATAACTTATTTGATGAGTCCACTCACTCGCCCGAAGAGTTTTGTACGACACTCGAGCATGCTGACAAAAGCTTGTCTCGACATCCCTGGGGCAGTGATTTTTAGATCCTCATACGTGGTGAACAAGTCCACCATGTACAAAGTCTCAAAATTGACAGTTGCTGGCCAGTAACCACTTTCAACCAGATCACTTATGGTCACTGGCAAGGTTTTTCCACAGGAGCAGTTTACTGATGGAAGGAAGAGGTTGTATCTTCCTGAAATTTCAGAGAAAAACAATTATCTCTTGTTCACAAGAAACAAAAAACACAATATGAAGAAATAAATAAAAAAACGTTACCATTCATTCCAATTAAAATAACTGGCTTTCCTTTGGAAAAGCTTGTTTGCCCAGTGGAGCAGTCACAGCAGGGAGGAACGATTGGTAACATGCAATCTAAAAAGCAGAATTAGTTTACATATTAGAGTAAATGAAACCAAAAACTCAACAGGGAGGGTGTTGTTTCTATCAAACAAAACTTAATCCAGCATGTTTGTTGGAGTAAACCAAGGTTTGTGTAAAAATGTAAAACAGCCTATATAACCTGAGACTTAAAAACTACCTTTTTCATGATAGGAGAATTTCCCACCCTCATGCTGCTGAACAAAAGTGGATGGCGGCAGGTGTCTGAAGAACCCCTCCACCATGGATGCTCTGTTATGAAGCACCAGGGCCTCATGTGTGGAAAGGTCACAGGCTGTGCAGTAGAGTGATCGCGGTAAACAGTCCCTACACATCACTACTGCAGCCTTGTGTCCGCAATGATGGCAAACCCCCTCCTTGGGCTTCTCAGATGACAACATGTTGTTCACCATGAAGGGCCTCAATACTGTCCAATTCTCCAGAGAGGAAGTTTGCCTGTTCCTCCAGTGTGAGGGGAGAGGTTGTTCAGCACCACTTCCCAAGAGGTCTCGGACATCTTGAATGAGGGAGTCTGAAAATGAAAAGGGAAGAAGGCAATGGTAAATCTGGGCAATTACCGCATAACAAATGAGGAAACAAGTATAACTGAGGAAACAAGTATTAAGGGAAAAAAAAACCAAAATTTTCGATGGTCACAGTGCCTTCAGTTGTGCTGGTAGTCGGAGCACAGGACATAATTTTACTGCTTGCTGAAGAAACTGCAAAAATATGAATATCCATTTAAAATTTGCTCAATGAATAATGAATGCAACTAATGATGAAAAAACAAACCAAAAACCAACCAGTAGCTGAATCTCGCTTTCGTTTCTCCCCAGTTCTACATCTTTTTGGCAGAGGTTGACCATCTTTGTCCTCATCAAGCCAAACACACAGCTTTGTGGATTGTTTTGACCCTCCTTTAGTGTATCCATGCTGATCCACCTAAATAAACAATTGAGCCACATAATAAACCACCAGCCACCAAGGTTATCGCCACCTATAAACATTTCATTATAAAACCAATGTTATATTACATTGTAAACATTCATTCTAATGGTTGTGGTCCTGTACTGTACTGACAGATCTAGAAAACCCTTTCTACATTAAAAAAAATAAAAGAAAGTGAAACGTTTTGACAGAATATTGAATTAAACTCTCACTGGCTCTAACTCAGCTCAGCTTGCATTTGAATAAAGACATTGAACCAGGTACTGTATAGTTGCACTTTGTTTGGAGTGTTTTCAGTTTTCCACCTTGATACTTCTTCCCTGCTATACCTCAGAGTCTATTATGGTCTTAGACCTTGTAATTAGCATGTAATTAGTATGCTTTTTCCACCACTGAGATAATGTTATTTACCTTGCACTCATCCAGGAACGCATCAACCAGGAATATGGCATCTTCGGGGTCAAGGCGATTCATTTGTTCAGCTTGGTCAAGTTATTTTTCCACGCTTCCTTTTCCTCCTTGTTTAACTTTCCCTCGTTTCTTTCTTCTACTTCTTTGTGGGGCCTTGACGCGCCAACACCCATCAATGAGATAACACCACACAGGAAGTTAAATGCAACATTAAAGGACATTGAAGGACCTGATGAGAGAGAGAAAAGCAATTCAGAATTGCACACTTTATATTTTACTCCAGTATTCTTCATGTTGCCAGATCGGATGGTTTTCCAGCCATTTGGTTGGTTTTGGGTTGCACTGTGTGATTAAAAAAAAGGCTTATGTAGCGGGAATTTTCGCTACAATGTAGGGGTGAATTAAACTTCTACTCCAATTTATCTCGGACGACTAGGGATTGATAAGATCTAAGTCCTCACCCCCTAGTACAATTAATTCCTGTACTTTTTATTTTAATAAGTATGTTTTATCTGCCTTGTTAATTATTCATTTGTATTTTGTAGCAGCGACTGATAAGGATTGGGGCTCTGGAATCTAAATCGCATACACCACGGTAGCTATCCAGAGTATAACTGTGTTGCTCAACCTCTCTATCAGCCCACAAGACAGTAGGAATGCCCCTACTCCAAGATAACAGTAGTTTTACCCTTATTTACTAAGGCTTATAAAAGAATAAACTAAAGGAGTACAATAGTCATGAAATAAACTCTTTGATTTACTTCTATTATGATTCACCAAGAAATGTAAAAAATACAATAAAAAATAAAAACAGTTTTGTTCAGATTCAAACTTGGTTCAGTTTCCTTTCCTTCAACAATAATACTCAAACAAAAAATACAAATAACAACAGTCCTATCAGAATGCTCAAATGATACTCAGTTCACTCAAAAGTACATTACAGATGTATCATTCCACATTAGATACTTTTCATTTCAATTCACTTGCCTGTGTAAAATTCACAATACCAGAGTTATAGTTTTACCTCACGGTAGGACTGGACTGGCACTGGAGTGTTCAGATATGGCAGGGTATTTTAAATAAAACAAAAGCTGTCAGTTCAAAACAAAGTCTCTTCCTTTTCCTTTTAGAAAGAACACGTTAATTCTGATTCATTCACTCCAACCAATTCAGTTCTTAGTTCTCAAGTCCTTCCAAAAACAAAAAAATGTTTAAGTCTCTAAACGAAAATACTGCAAAATGTCACAAAATAAACTATGCAAAATAGAGAAAAATATATTGTCAAAAGAAAAGCGTCAATGTGTCCGCAATGCCGTTCGCGTCCACACGGCGGCACTATTGTATCAAAAACGACACACGAGGATTTTGATTAGAAAACAGTAGCAAAGTCACTCGATACAAGCTGCTTTGATTCCGAAATAAACAAATACCGTCTGTATTTCTTCAAAACATCAACTGTGGTTAAACAGCAGTGAAGAAAACTCGCAATATCTCTGTTCCCTTCCGTAGAAAACGAACACTCGTGCCAACACACCGTCTCCGCTGACACGATGAGCGATGCTCTTCCTGATCTACCACAGACGCGCAGTCCAGTTTCTCAGTGATCAAACTCTGTAAGAACTCACGACAGCAAAAACTCGATCGACAGCACAAGCTCGGTCCAGCTTCTCTTCAGCTCACTTCGACGCTTGTCTAATGCTGTTCACATATCGCTCTCTCGATCGCTCGCCACAGCTCACTTCTTTTTTCTCTTTTTTTTCTCCTCTCCCGCTGTCTCTCTCACATCCTTTCCGTTTTAAAAAACTTCAATATAAAAGTCTTGGAATACCTCCACACTTAGGCAAGTGGAATTTTGTTATTTTAAGGCAAAGGACAGAAATGGAAAATAATTTTACAGTTGCACTGTTCACTGTAGCCTCCTAAATAGCCTCTGAAAGAACACACAAATTATTTATCATTTCATATTGTGATGAGCCACAATAATGTTGTAGTAATTAATTAATATTGTTAATTATATATTTATTTGGGTGTTAATTATATAATTTTGCGTGGGTTTTAAACAATTAGGCTGTAAAACAAAAAAACAATCTGGCAACACCGTTCTTCATCTGAACATTTATAATGTTGGATAATAGTTGTGGGCTAATGTAATACTGAAAATCTTACATTCCCCTATGATTGTACCTTACATGATTATATGCAACAAAAATGAACTTGAATTCAATTAACGTTAGCTAACTTTGCTAGCCTGCACATTGGTGCAGCAAGCTATATTTTTTATAATGTCTTCTATCATTTACCGTCATAAGAAATAGCCACCTTACACATCTAAAGGTTCTAAACACAACTTATTGTCCCGATTCAACAGTTTTTGATGTGTACATTTAAGAATAGTATTCATCTCTATTAATTAACTCTTCTACTTACCGAGTGGAAAATCGCAATGGACCTTGGGATCGCCCCATACAGTGACGTCAGCGTTATTAATTTAGAGGATTTAATAAATAAATAAAAATTATATAAAAAAGGTTTGATTAATTGAACACAATCGTAGCATGTTATATATGTATTAACATCAACAACCCTCCGATAAAAATATGTTATCCACCATGCTCTAGTTAAAGCAGTGTAGCCTGTACCATTACCTGTGACAAGAAAACGCTTAAACTGCTTACTTGCACGCGCCGTGGAGTGTTGTTAAACTCACATTTGAATGCCGTTTTACCTGCAGTTGAGCGTTGTTTTGGTTAAACTCACCTCTGAATGCCGTTTTACCTGCAGTTGAGCGTTGTTAAACTCACCGCTGAATGCGATTGCACACCATGTGCGTTGTTAAACTCACCGCTGACTGCGGTTGCCTATGAACGCGCTAAACCTTTGCGCAGAGCGCACTTTGACTCCATTGCAGATAGCCTTATTCAAAACTTACACACACTCACACATAAAAGGTTTGCAAGCATGTCTTCATTGCAGATAGCCTAATTCAAAACTTCCACACACTCACACATAAAAGGTTTGCAAGCTTTTACTTCATTGCAGAGAGCGGTATTTGAATCAGTGTATGTGAGCGTGTTGTGTGTGTGTGTGTGTTAATAAATTTTTACTTCCCTTTTTCGTAGCTTGCTGAATGCCTTTCACCCGCCCTCTCCTCTCCTGTTCTCCGTTCCTCTCGTTTCAATCCGCCTTACGCGCCTCTGGACAATCCTGTGCCCAGTGTCCATGGTTCTTGCACAGCCTGCACTTCGTGCAGCCAGAAAAGTCATGTTCACCCCTCGCACACAGTCCACATTTGTGCGCTGCTCGTGCTGCTTTAATCTGTACAACAGCCAGCTGCATCTCTCTCCCCCTCTTCGCTTTCGCGGCGCTGCTCGTGCTTGTTCATTCAGCGTCTCGCGCTGCGGTTGTCTTGGACGGAGAAACAGTCGAGGTCGGGGCGAATTTCAATGCACCCAGCTGGGCTATTGGGTAGATGGGTGTTTTGGCGGTGCCGACCTCACCGTATTTTCATGTGGGAAATACAAACATACTGTGGTTCAGTCTGTTCTGGTGGTGCAGACACATACAAATAGACTTTCACACTTTTCATTTTTTCCCTCCTGCTAACTTTCTGCACCTGCTTTTTTTTTTTTTTTCCTATCTACTTCCTTGAGCCAACCATCTACTTCCTTTAGCCAACAATCTACTGTTTGTTTACATTTTTAACATACATGTTTAACACATTTGCAACAACAACCTGGTTGTTGAAACCACTTTCAGTTTTGTGAGACTCAATGTTCCCTCTTCGGGAAAATCATGATGCTTGATTACTTTTTCAATATCTTGCATACATTTCTGACCATAATACATTTTTTAATTTGGTAGTACACCGTATTTTCATATTTCGCAAGCTTGCTCTGAGACATCCCCATACTGGCTGTTTTCTGCTCTCTGTGGAATTTGCTCGCGCGCGCTTCTTTAATCTGTTAGACGTCTCCAGCAGATCCGATTTTCTCTTATCCCGCAATCGGGTCGGGTTGCACTATTAGTGCCCTCTTAATTGTGATTTATCAAAATCTTTCGATTTTTCCTAACCCCAATTAACCTCGGTACCTGTTTGAAACCCTCTTGATCCGTACAGATCTCAAATTAATCTCAGGTTACCTAATCTGAATGTTCGTGCTCAGATTACTCTACCACAGAAACAAATCTCAGCCAATATGGTTCAATTTCACTCTTTAAACTGAATTTCACCCTAATTAAATTGAATTTAATTGACTCTTACCAGAGATGTCGTTTTGTGCCACCTGGGTTCTTTTTGATTCCAGTGGTCGATCCCTCCGGTCCCAACAGCGGAACGGTCCCTCGTCTCTCAATCTTTTTTGCGAGGTAGGGTTGGAACTTTCAGCTCCAAGGTGATCAGCCTCCGTCCGCTGTCAGGTCCAGAAGTCACGTCCAAGGAATCCCACTATCTGACACCAAACTGTTGTGGCAATTTTCTAACAACAAACATCATCACTGAGTAAGAGACAACTCTGAGTCCATATTATAATAATAAAGGTATTTATTCCCTCGCAAGAGAAGATCCCTCGTCAATAACACACATAACTGTGAGTCAGTGAGGAAAAGATAAGGAAAAGCAGTGCCAGCCTGTTTTTATAGTGCCTTTGCTTCAAGGCCTCCTCCTTCCCTCCTCTAGAGGGAGAGATACCAGTTTGTTTACCGATTAATGGTTATACAGAAAAGGGCAGGCAAATGCCCCCTTGACCCCCTGACCATCTGCGTTTCCTTACCTCTATCACTTCCCAATCATAGTAAATCACACAAAGAATGCTTATCTAACTACGAGTAAGAAAACAATATAATGCATACATCTGGAATGTATGTTTCACAGTTTGATTAATACCCATAAGGAAAATTCCATCACAAACTCTTAGTGAATAAAATACCCACACCACCACTAAGTGTGGTATTATGACTAAGGACAGAAATGCCATCCCACTCCTGCATCCAATCAGCAGCATTTTTAACATCACTGTGTGTCTCTTGGATAAAAATAACATCTATTTTTTCTGTTTAATAACTTCAAACAAATCAGCTTTTTTTCCATTTCTAGCACCATTCACATTCAGTGACGCAATACACACTTCAATCATGCTTAAAAACAAAAATAAAATCAAACTATGATTCATAGTCATAGATTTAAACTTTCTCACTGCCATCATTTAAATTCATGTTGAGTTTCTGCACTATTTTCTTTAAACAATACACCTCCTTGTTTGAAAAACAGCTTTCAGTCATAAAATTCTTTGCTTTTCCCAGAAACTGTCCTACATCTGGGAAGTACTCATTGACTAAAACCCCCCTCTTATTCTTCGTTGATTGAAGGAACAGTTTAATGTCATCTACATCGTAGTTGCGGCTGGAAAACTCACTTTGTGACAAAGTAACACTCGAGTCAGATAACTCACTGTCACTCTCTGAATCAATAATTTCAGTAACATCTTTAAGATCTATTTTCTTTTGTTGTCTATAATCATGAACTTTATCTGTCTTCTTCCTTTTTAATGGCACTTTAAACACCGTTTGTTCTGAAACAATTTCATTAGGCCTAGTACTGTCAGCCTCCCGAACATCCCTCATAACAACTTCTACAACTCTTGTATTGCTTGACTCACCTTTGTCTTCCTCGCTTTCAACATTTTTTTCACTTTCGATTTCCTCCTCTACTGAAACCAAAGCATCCTTCGAAGTCCCAGCGCTTTGAGCTCCATCAGGATCGCTCGCCCGCGCCACCGCTGATTCCGCTCGGCCTCACCGGCTTCACCGGTCACACCGGCCGTCTGCACAGTACCGTTAGCTGCACCTTCCGCGTCAGCTGAACGATTGTCTTCTTCCACTTGTTTGCTGGGACAAGCTCGAACCAAATGGCTGAAATTACCGCAGCCGAAGCATTTGATCTTATCCGTGGTGATGAAAACCACATAATCAAAATCATCCACTCAGAAATTCAGCACAAGATCTAGATCAGCGTTGTTGTTTACAACCATGCAAACGGAACGTCTAAAAGACACAACATGTTTCAGTAAAGGGGAAACGCGGCCAATTGGAATTTTTTTAATCGAGGAGACCAATTTTCCATAGCGAGATAGTGCTTGTGTTAAAACAACATCACCTGGAACCGCCATGTCAATCAATCCAACACAAAACATTTTCTACACTCCAAACTTCTTAAAACTTTTCCAATTTCTTCATATGAGAGTAGAAAATAAAGTAATGTTTTATTCTAGCTTTTATGAGTCCTTTGAACAACAATTCAACATTTGTACTACTGCCATAAGCAATTTTATATTTCCTACTAATATAAACTGCCATTTTGGCTTGACCCAAAATAACATTTGAGAGAGAGAGAGAGAGTGTGTGTGTGTGTGTGTGTGTGTGTGTGTGGCATGTTTATGTGGTTTATGAGGACACACATTTTTATAATGACATGGGTATGACATAAGTATTACAAGGAAAAGGTGATTTATGAGGATATTTTCAGTGTCCCCATAATTTAAAATGCTTATAAATCATACAGTGTGCGTTTTTGGGGGGAAAGTAGAAATGCACCGTCTCCTGTGAGGGCTAAGTTTAGGTGTGTGTGTGTGTGTGTGTGTGTGTGTGTGTGTGTGTGTGTGTGTGTGTGTCTGTGTGAGAGAGAGTATATGCATGTATATGCATATTGTATGAATAAATATATGCATGCTTTATTGACTTTAAAAAGGCGTTTGACTCAATTTGGCACCAAGGACTATTCTACAAACTTATTGAAAGTGGAATAGACCTCATCAAATCAATGTACACTGAAAGTAAATGTGGCGTAAAAATCAACACCAAACGTACAAGGTATCTTTCCCAGGAGCGTGGAGTGAGACAGGGCTGCTGCTTAAGCCCAACATTATTTAACATCTAAATCAATGAACTGGCGCTCAGTCTGGAGCGATCTGCAGCCCCTGGCCTCACTCTACACGACTCACAGATCAGATGCCTGCTGTATGCTGATGATCTGGTCCTGCTGTCTCCCACCAAACATGGTTTACAGCAGAACCTGGACCTGCTGGAGCAATACTGCCAGACCTGGGCCCTGACAGTCAACCTGAAGAAAACCAACATTATGATCTTTCAGAAAAGATCCAGATCCCAGGGAACAGAACACATCTTTACATTAGGCACTAACCAGATAACACACACATCACACTACAACTACCTGGGTTTGAAAATCACATCCACTGGAAACTTTGCTGTGAATGAACTGAGAGATAAAGCACGCAAGGCCTTCTACGCCATAAAACGGAATTGTCCTATAGAAATCCCAATTAGAATTAGGGCTGTGCGATTAATCGAAATCGAAATAAAATCGCGATTTGAGCTTGCGCGATTTCTAAATCGCTTTATTGCACGATTTTTTCTGCGCCCCCGCCCCAACCTCCCGCGGTATGCTATCCGAACTAATCAGAATGCAGCGCGCCTAAATTGAGAACGAGAACAGAACAGGGCATTCAGACAGATAGTATGCTAAAGAAACAGGGAAGATGAGTTCAGAACAGGATAAGCAAAAAATGCATGTTGCATGCAGAGCATGTGAGCGGAGTGGGGAGCGAAGCGATCATGTTTCCTTCAGAGCAGAGAGCGTCTTTCTGAAGATCCCGCTCCGCTCACTCAGCACAAAATGCCCCTTTGGTAATTTGTTAATTCCAGAATCTGTGGAATAGGCTAAGCAATGTTTGTCTAAGCTAATGTTTCTAAAAGCAAATTCTAAAATCCTGTGAAGATTGACAGATGTTTTAATAGACCGCATTTCCCCGCAGTTTTGGTCTATTTTAATTTTAGAAAGTGTTTCTTTTATTTACGCCACGAAATAATTATTTGTCAAGTGCATTTCATCTTGTGTGTGCTTTCATGGGCCTGATAAGTATTTTGTGAAATTCTATATCTGCATTTCATCTTGGGGTGTTTTGAATATGAAGCCTTGTTTTAATGGAAAAGTATACTTTATCAGTTATTCTATTTTTTACGAAAATGTTCCAAGTGGCTTCAAAACAAGACACGTTTTTAAATTAAGATTTTAAATTGTATACATTTAAATTAGGGATGTTCATTTCGGTTATTTTTCGTTAACCGACAAATATTATAGATATTTAGAAATGAACATCCCTAATTTAAATGTATACAATTTAAAATCTTAATTTAAAAACGTGTCTTGTTTTGAAGCCACTTGGAACATTTTCGTAAAAAATTGAATAACTGATAAAGTATACTTTAAGTTAAATTGTTTGGTTTCATGAAAAAGATTTAATTTTGCAATGTCTAAGCCAACGGTTTTGTTCATATCTTACATATAAATTTAAATGACAGATGTCTTTTTTTTCTCTTCGACACTTTTCCGTGTTGACAGCAAAAGGTTAAACAAATTTAGTAAATTTTTTGTACAAACTGGCCTACAGTATTATTATTTTTTTCTCTCTGCGACACTTATTATTACGTTGACAACAAAATGTAAACTAATTTGATTCTGGACAAGACGAATAAAATAAATAGCCTACAATAAAATAATTTTTGTGCAGACTACATTTTTATTTGTTATCTCTCTCTCTTTCAGTAGAGGAAATGTCATTGTGAGATTCTGGAAACGAGATATATTTCGCGGGAACGGTGGGGTCAGGAAGAAGAAAAAACATATTTTATTTTGCACTTTAAAAAGGTTGTTATTATAAATGTAGCCTAACGAATCGTCAAATAATATTAGTTACATCCTAATTTGCTGTTACAACCTATTCGTTTCAACAAACACAGTTTTCAACAAGTTGCGCTTGGACAAGTGCGTTTATATCCACGGACTCTTACCCGAAAAACAATGTCTAAAGAAATATGAATCGAAGTTTAGCACAAATCACCAGAACAAAGCACGGGGCATGTTAAGCTCGCTTGTTGTTTCTGCAGCTTTCTCAGGTTATTATTCTTTTAATAATTTGTACAAAGAATGGGTTACGAACGATGACAAAGACTGTTCCATAATTCCTATTAAACTCAGAAGATAAAAAAACAAAGTTATAGAGATTAATATTATTTTGTTATTATTGTTAATTTAATTTGCTGTTTTAAGAATAAAGACGACGACTTTATTATTATTCATTTCCATGTTCATTTACAAGCTGCATGCGTTCTTGATCAAGTCATTCAGGGCTCTGCTCATTCTTCCCACTGGTCGCAACTTTATCTTTTTGATACAACATTATGATAAAAGTTCATCAGCATGCATTGATTAATCTAGTTTATAGCTATATGGTAACGAAAGTGTTCAACATTCAACCCGTTCTTTTTCATCAGTATTATTTGTGTCACCTTCTCTGGTTTAAGAAGCAGTCTTTTACTTCAGTTTGAAAACCAAATCCTCCAGTGTGTTGAGCTGAGTCCGGCTGCGTGCACCTTCGCGCTCGTGCAGTGAGTGTAGCTCTACCCAAGAAGTGCTGGCACTAAAATTGCATCTCTTCATGTGATCAGTGAAATCTGACTCCTGCTACAATGTGCTGTGGCTCTGCAGCGTCCAGACGCAGACTTGCACAAGTGCTACCACATCAATTAAAAAAAAAAATTACTGGGGGGGTCGTGCGATTAACTGCCAAACCGCGATATTTGTTGCTGCTTCACCGCGGTAAGGACAAATCCAATACCGTTACAGCCCTACTCCCTCCACCCATCCTCACCACCTTCTACAGGGGTACCATTGAGAGCGTGCTGACCAGCTGCATCACTGTCTGGTACGGAAACTGCTGTGCAGCAGACCGCAAGACCCTCCAGCGGACAGTGAACACCGCTGCAAAAATCATTGGTGCCCCTCTCCCCTCCATCCTGGACATTTTCCTTACACGATGCTCCAGCAAAGCAAAAAGTATCGTGGAGGATACTTTTCCCACCCCTCCCACAGTCTCTTCCAGCTCCTACCCTCAGGTAGACAGTACGGAGTATCAGAGCCCGCTCCGCCAGACTGCTCAACAGCTTTTTCCCCCAGGCTGTGAGAGCCCTGAACTCACATCACACCGCCCCTCTCTGAAACCGCAAACAACCCCCCCCCCCCCCCCCCCCCCTTACCACATCACAGTAAAAAAAAAAAAACTGTTAAACTTTTATTTCTGTGCAATTCAAATGTGCTACGCACAGGTGAGCGGGCCTGCACAAGCCACCTGTAGCAACACACTCTCCTCTGCATGCACTAGACACTTTCACACACCATTGTGTGTCCATAATCCCACAAAAGACTGATTGTAATATATGACTGTAATGTATGTATGTTTACTGGCTCATGCACCACAAATCACCTTACACCCAGCTGCTTGAATGTCTCTCTTTTTGCACATGTACAGTATTTGAAGTCATCTGCACAGTTGTACAGTTTGTATTTTTTTTTTTTTATGTATAGGTAACCACTTTTATATATAGCATATGTATAGTCAAAGCTGACAGTAGGTTAGTTGTGTATAGGTTTGTACTGTTTTACTTCGTGTTGTATATCTGTATTTATGTAGCACCGTGGTCCTATGAGGCATGACATCTCGTATGTCCACACATGTAGTGGAATGACAATACAGCTCAACTTGAACTTGAACACTCCCGTCTTCTTCCCAAGCATGTGAACATGTTCATTTAATATATTTATATACATGAAATATGTTATTGTTATGAAGACAGATGTTAAAATTAATGTTCATATAATAAGTGCCGTCATTCAGGCGGTTCACAATGTTTTAGCGCGCAATATATTTTAAGAATGATATTCTATACCGCGCAATATGTTTTACGCCTAATATTCATTGATGCATTAATCAGATTTAAGATTTTCTTTTTAATAATATGAATGTTCATGCTCATTTTTAAAATAGAAATGTTTAGCCTTATGAGCAGTTGATTATTGATGGACTGTTCTTTTAATAAATGCTGTCCTTCGGTTATGTTATATTAATATGTTTCAGCACTCGTACTTTACAACCATTAATTATCTTGGGTTAAGATAGACTATTCTCTAATTAATTAAACAGTTTGTTATCATACAGATTGAAAGCCTGGACGGTCTCTCTCCCCCTCTCTCTCTGTGTGTGTGTGTGTGTGTGTGCGCGTGCATGCGTGGGAGGGGTGCGATTTTCGAATAGTAATCGAATACCCAGCGATTATCGAATATTACTTTTGCTTAAAATGCCCATCCCTAGTATATATAGATATGTATGGGTTTATTCATAAAATGTAAAGAGAACAAACTATCTCAAGGCTGAAAAAGTCAAAATGATATTCGAAAGCGTCAACGACAACAGAAAAAGATTAGCATTTTCAGTTTTCATCCTGTATTTTCTTTTGAAAGGCTTTTTTTGAGAACCCGTTAAGAGTCAGCTGTAAATGGTCTAAGTCCATTTGGCTTCTCCTTTTCAAAGCAAACAAACAAGTTTTATAAATGTGGCAGTTATTTTGTCTGAAAAGCCAGCTGTTTTGTCTTTCGCCTTCCCTCTCGTTCTGCGGGAGAGGTCCTGAGAAGAGGTTTTTTAAGTGAGCTTCCTCAAGTCGCCTCACTGATGTCTCTCATCGTTGACCGAGTGGCCTGAGTTAGGAGTGTCTGTACAGGTAAGGCTGGAAGAAGAACGCTTCCTCACTGACTCTTTCTAGACACGTCCACATTGGGTTCCTGGCTGCCCCAGGCCTCTCCGTTGCTGTCTGTACCCCTCTCCTCCTCTCCGTCGTCATCCTCCTCCTCCGGTGAAGGCTCGCTGCCGTTCTCTGTGGCCCAGCTGTCGTCCTCATCCTCCTGCTCTTTCTTCATAGTGAGCAGGGCGGGCGGAGGAGCGGGCTCTTCGACCTTGGGATTCTTCTTTGTGGACTCGGTCTGATCCTCGAAGGCCTCTGGGTTTTCCAGCATCTCTCGGATGAGAGGAGGCATGGGGCCTGGGATCTCCATCTTGAGAGTTATGGCCCTTTCTGCTCCTGTTGCACAAAAACAGTTGATTTCAGGGCACTGTCGTCTACGTTATACATATTTATTAAGGTAATTAGTACCTTGCAGAGAGTGACAGTATATTCAAACTGATTTTCACACTAATTTTGAGCAACGATGTTTAAGATCATACAAAAAATAGGTAAAACAACTGTTTTCTTATAATGAATATTGATTTTTATTGTTTGCATTTATTGTACGATATTTATACAGTATATACACTACTGTTCAAAAGTTTTGGGTCAGGTTTTTTTCTGAATGCTGATTTTGAATGTTCTATTCAGCAAATAACTCTGAAAAAAGTATTATGGTTTCCACAAAAGTATTAAACACCACAACTGTTTTCGACATGGATAATAATAAGAAATATTTCTTAAGCACCAAATCAGCATATTATAATTATTTCTGAAGGATCATGTGAAACTAAAGACTGAAGTAATGACTGCTAAAAATTCAGCTTCAAATTGAAAAAAAATCTAATTTAATTGTAATAATATTACACAATATTGCCGTTTACCATATTTGTGATCAAATACATTATGATGTCTTTACTGTATTTGTGATCATACTTAAAAAACATTATGTAAACACACACACACACACTTGTTACAATTGGCAGTGTATTTTGCATTAAAAGACAAGAAGAGTAATCTTTATTGTCAGATGGCTTGTATTTTGCATTGAAGAATGCTGCTCCTGGTTTGAATAGGCCTCAAGTTAACTAATGCATTTGAAAGAAAGCCTTTGATTTTCATCAAGATTTAAATCTTGCAAATCAACCAGAATAGTAATGCTGAGGTGATTTCCATGGTTTTTTTTGGGCTAGTAAACTGACCCTTGGTGCTGATGTCACGTAGGTCAGTGACCTTCATCAACATGCGAGGGAACATGTGAGGTTTGTCAGGTCGGCGGCGTCGTGCATAGATCTTCAGAGCTTCCAGAAGGGGCTCCTGCAGACGATCTACACGCTCAGGCTCCTCAAGATCCATTCGGTCTACAGAGAAAGAGGTTATTATTAGGGTCATTATCCGAAAACGTGCCATTTTGTGTCCCTCAGAAAAGAAAAAGCTCCATAAAAAAAATAAAATATTTTATAATTTAGTTTCCATAATATGTCTCATAATATAAGAATAAATTAATTTCTGTTTCTTTTGTTTTTAAAGGATATTTATCACATTTTTGTGCAAAGCATCTTGCAGAAATGTTGAAAATGGCCTGTCCCTCAGTATGATTTTTCTACTTCTACTTGCTATCGAGGCCAAAAAAGTCAAACTATCATAAAAAAACATATACTTGTATAAAGCCTTAAGTGTCAGTTCATTAGTCATGAATGGATTTTATTCTTAACGTGTCAAATTTTGAAAAAAAATAATAATAATTTTAGTCGGGACCCTAGGTTCTCGTCAACCCTGTTACTTTTTATTTAACACCTCTTTAAAGAAAATGGACTGTTACAAAAGTTGCATCAGTTCCAGGAAGTGACATCATCTGCCTTTCATGAAGTTGATGGTAGAAGACAAGTAAGTGTTCTCTTCTTTTAATTAATTTTTTTTAATTTGAGTTTATGTAATGTCTGAAAGACAGGGACACGCTCATTGTGTCAGCCCTGTTACCAGAAAAGCATATGTTAAGTTATTTGTACATATTTAAAAATGTACATATATAACAAAATTTAAGCCTCTCATTAAGGCACATAATGTGGTGTCATTACCTATACCTCATGGCTAGTAATGGCCGCCAATAACATTTTTCGTCAACCCTGTTACCATTCCAGGGTAACAGGGTTGACGAAAGTATGCTTTTGTGTGTCTTACCCATGTTGTATACATGTCAGTCGGGTTACCACTGGGAGAAAACAGACAATAACGCGAAACAAAGTAAAAAAAACAGAAGAGTGTGTCATTCAAAGTGACAGCAAAAAAACAAATAGAAAGCTCTTTAGAGGAGCTCATTGAGCATTTCACGTGCCTGCTGCATAAGTTCAAGAAGCATGTGTTCAACATCAAGCAGCAGTTCTCATTCTCCAAAGAACTAAAGAGAAGTCTGTCCTCACATGAATGCATTATACATGTGGACTTCTCGGAAAACTACTCGTGCAAATACAGTGCTGAGATCCAGGCTGTACATTTCGGCGCCTCACACCAACAGGCAACAATGCACACAGTAGAGCTGGGCGGTATGACCAAAAATGTATATCACGGTATTTTTCTAAATTATACCGGTTTCACGGTATATGACGGTATTTTTTTTTCCATGCATGACCGGGTGTTAACCACATTTTCTACTGACTGAGGAAAAACTGCAGTAGATTGACTTAGAATGCCATATTTTAGTGTCATGACGAGTGAATATTGTAGAAAAAGTCCACACTAAATACAGGGGTAGAGATCGACCGATATATCGGTTTACTGATATTTTAGCATTTTACCATAATCGGTTATCGGTTTTGTAAAAAAAAAATATCGGTTTTGATTTTTTTTTTTTTACATACATAATTATACAGAGTATAACCCGCAGTGAAATTTTGTTATCTGCATTTGACCTATCCAAGTACACACACACCTGGAGCAGTGTTCACTCAGGAGAAGCTCCAGCACGACCACGCATGTAACTTCTTTATACAAGATTAACTTGTTTGAAACACGCTGAATTATATTAACATTTACTATAGAACCATTATTTCACCAATAAACATCTAAATAAATGCATCTCTATCTAAATTAATTATTTATTTTCTCCACAAGCGATCGCAGTTTGAGTATAGTTCTGTGTAAATGCATAGATAAACCGCGCTGTCAGCAGTCTTCATAATCTAGAATGACAAAAACATTTGAATAATTCTGATAAAACATGCCAGTTGAGAAATGCAATAAAATACGATGTTTTGTTTGTTATAGCTTATTTCAATATTCCAGAGAATTATTCAGTGAATTAACATTATCCAGTGAATTATTATTATTCACTCTTTAGCCTATTAAACAGCTTATAAACCTAAAACTGTAATTTAAAATGAAGTTGATATTTTGTTTGAGTTTTCCTTGCTTTCCTTAGGTTTTAAATAAGCCTGTAAGCGCCATGCGCGTTTTACTTTGACTTTAATATCAGCAGCAAATTCGGCATCAAGCAGTGTTTAAAATAAAAAAAGCAGCAAATACGGTTGAACCAAATAAAACGAATGTTTTTTTTTTTACATTATCACTTAGATCAGGGGTAATAGATCGTATTCACCTCTCTACGTATTCTGTGTTTAGGAGGAGAAATACGGTTCTCATGGCGCTGTGAATACAGACTGAACGGCGGCTCAAAGCCGCTGTATGAACATATGATACACAAACTACAGGTCTCGCTGGATAAAAGAAGCCAGCGTCACACTAGTACACACAAGTTTGGATGGGCAAGTTTTGTAATCAAGGTAAAGCTGATTACAGTGACATGATCGTGCATTAGGCGCGCGTTATGTCCGTTATAAATGACGTGCAAACGAACCGTGTATGTGTGCTCTCGATCATATTTCTGCTTGAATACAGCTCAGTATATAGTTGAATACAGCGACGTGAATAGTGAATAATAATAAAACACTATTTTATTTATCATTATTAAATTAATGCAACAATCACAACGAGCCTTTTTAATTACTTATTTAATATGTATTTTATCATTTATTTACTTTTCACTTGGTAGATCACGGTGAGTTTTCTCCCAGACTAAGATTAATGTCAGACTCAGAAGTCAACAGGCATAAAACGGGCGCTTTTACATTTGGTTTCGAAACTCTTCCACATCGTCTTGTCTGTGTCGCCTCACTCTTCTTGTCTGTGTCACCTCACTCTTCTTGTCTGTGTCACCTCACTCGTCTTGTCCGTTTCACCTCACTCTTCTTGTCAGTCATCTCTCTTCACGTGATAAATGAAATCTGATCTGTGATGTAGAGGTCTGCGCGGGACTATTTTAGGTTGTATTCCGCACCCACCCGCTCCCGCGATATATTCTGTTTGTTCACATTTCTGATGAAAGACAGAGAGATAGGCTAACAAATAAAAGTTTAGTCTGCACAAAAGTGTATTTATTTTATTTTTGTCTTGTCAAGAGTCTTGAATTTATTGACTGATAAATGTCAATAACATTTTGCTGCCAACACGGAATAAAGTTTCACAGAGAGGAAAAAAGTTATACAAAAATTGTAATCCCTATTATAATTTGTTTTGTCAGGATATAATTCGTTTATGCTAACATTCAGCCTACAACACAATAGGAAAAAATGTAGGTTTAGCCTAATAGCTATTTTATTAGTCTTGTCAAAACACTAAATTAATTTAACATCTTGCTATTAACACAGTGAAAAGTGCAGCAGAGAAAAAAAAAAAAAAATTCGACAGTCTGTCATTTAAAATGATAGGATAAGCATAATACAACAAAAAGGGAAAGAGAATTGCACGTCCTTCAAGGACAGCGGAGTAATAAATCTGGTCGGGACAGCAGGCAATGCAGACCTAGACTGCTGTGATGCAAGACTCTCGTTCGTTCGGTGCGTTGCATTTAGCAGCCGCGTTCAGTTTTAATTTTAGTGTCCTCTATCTGAACGAATTTATTTGTATTACTATAAAAACAATCTAAAGGACGGTGTGTTAAAATATGTTCATTATGTCCTCAGTTGTATATTAAGAATGTAATGCAGTACTGTTCTGTATTGTGTATAAGCCACAGGGGGGCACTAAGGTGCAGGCTAAAGAGGACGCGTTTGTATTATTGTTTGTTTTGTCCCAAATGTTTTACCGTATTAAGGCTGTTTGACCGTGAGACTGATGTGTCTGCAGCTCGTGAAATAAATATGCCGAAAATGGATAAAGATGGCTCATCTCTATCGTCCACTCTTTTCCTCCGAATGCAACGTTAGCTGCAATAATATAGTCACATAACTCAACAGGTTATGGGCCCAGGAAGTCGTTCGGAAGATAAGTTAGTTGTTTTCCACTGTTTAGAAAGTCGCAACGGACCGCGTGCTAACGGACTACTGGAAAAAGAAAAAGAGTAAGCTAACATGACGGAACAACGAAGGAGGTTGCCTCGACTGATGTTCGACGGAGATGAGACTAAGTATGAGCTTTGGGAGACCAAAATGTTGGGACATTTTCATTTATCAGGGCTAAAGGACACGGTGCTGAGAGAACCGGTGTCAGAAGCCGAGATAGCAGCAGATGAAAATAAAAACGCGGACGCGTATGCAGAGTTGATTTTGCTTCTAGATGACAAAAGTCTCTCATTAGTTATGAGAGATGCGCCCAACAATGGAAGAAAAGCTTTGGAAATATTGAGAGAGTATTATGCAGGGAGGGGAAAGCCCCGTATAATCAACTTGTACACCACGTTGACATCGCTTCAGAAGGCAAGTGATGAAAGTGTAATGGACTATATCATCAGAGCCGAAACCGCCATCACAGCACTACGGAACGCGGGCGAAACGTTAGGAGACGGACTGCTAGTTGCTATGGTCTTAAAGGGATTACCTGAGAGTTTTAAGCCATTCGCAATACATGTGGCACACGCAGACGATAAAATCACGTTTGCAGAATTCAAGACTAAACTACGTAGTTTTGAAGAGACAGAAAATATAAAAGCAGCTGAATCAAGCGACAGTGTAATGAAGACTCGAGGGAAAACCGGACGGCGACCCGCCAAAACGAGCGCACGTGGTTGGATAAAAGACGACGCAGAGCTGGTGTGTTTCAAGTGTGGCACCAAAGGCCACCGAGCAAAAGGATGTCGACAGAAAACCTGGTGTAGTCTCTGTAGAAGTGACACACACAAAGACGCCACGTGTAGGCGTAAGGACAAGGACAGTAAGAGCAAAAAGGATGGTGCGAGTAAAGCCTCAGAAGACGCCGAGGACTATGTTTTCAAGATGAGAGACGGAGGGGCCGGTACCCAGCGGCAGCCGCCATGCAGCATCCAGGAGAGGGGCCTGATGGTGGACACGGGGGCTACCTCTCATATCATCACGGATATAACCATGTTCAAAAGCTTCGACTGCGCGTTCAGGCCAGAAACGCACAGTGTCGAGCTGGCAGACGGCACCCGGTGCAGCGGAATCGCTCAGCGGAGGGGAAATGCTGAGGTTTCCCTCATCGACAGCAGAGGACAGCGACACAAGGCGGTGCTGAAAGACGCTTTGTTCGTACCGTCGTACCCCCAAAGCATCTTCTCAGTGAAGGCAGCGACCACTAGTGGGGCTACGGTTGTTTTTAAAGAAGATAAAGACGCCCTGATAACCAGAGACGGTACCAGGTTTAACATTCACGTATACGGCAGGTTGTATTTTTTGCACACTGAAGCTGAGTCTAATGATAAGTGTAACACATGTCACGACATACAGACATGGCACGAGATACTGGGCCACTGTAACTATGACGATGTTTTTAAGTTGCAGAACGTCGTTGAAGGTATGCAGATCAAGGGCAAAACAGGCAGACCCGAACAAGGGTGTGAGGTGTGTATACAGGGAAAATTTGCCCAAACCAGAAATAGGGACCCTGATACCAGAGCAAAGGCTCCCTTACAGATGGTACACACAGACCTCGCAGGTCCAGTAGCCACTGAGTCAATAGATGGTTACAAATATGTGCAGTCATTCACTGATGATTACTCAAGCGCAGTATTTGTATATTTTCTAAAGAAGAAAAGTGACACTGTACAGGCTACGGAAAAGTTCCTAGCAGATGTATCCCCTTACGGGAAAGTAAAGTGCATCAGATCCGATAACGGAACGGAATTTACATGTGGTGATTTTCAAGCGCTGTTGAGGAAAAACAATATCAGACATGAAACGTCAGCTCCGTATTCTCCGCACCAAAACGGAACTGCAGAGAGGGGTTGGCGTACTCTTTTTGAGATGGGTAGATGTATGATAGTTGAAAGTGTGCTACCAAAGCAGCTATGGCCCTACGCAGTACAAACAGCAGCAATGGTACGCAACAGGTGCTTCAACAGGCGTACAGGGCAGACTCCTTATGAGTCGTTGACAGACAAGAAGCCTAATGTATCTAAGATGCAAAAGTTTGGATCTGTATGCTATACTTACAAACAGGAAAAGGGAAAACTTGACTCCAGATGTGACATGGGGCGTTTTGTAGGTTACGATAAGAACAGCCCGGCTTATTTGGTGTATTACACAGATACAAACAAAGTTCAAAAACACAGGCTAGTGAAGTTTGTGAGCAAGGCAGCTGTGGAAAAACAAACACAGACGGGTGAGCCAGATCCAAGCGACGACTATGACAATGTGAGACCCCTGACTTGCGAGACCACACAGAGTAGGAGTACAGAAAATGCTCCAGAGCTAAGTGTACAGAGTAGAAGTGCTCATGGTGATAGTCCAGGGACAGAAACAAGGTCCAGTGACCATAATCAAGCACAACAGAGTGTGACAAGTGGTGAACCCGAGAGTAGGAGGTATCCGTCTAGAGAAAGAAGAACACCAAGTTACTTAGATGACTTTGTGACTGAAGACAGTGATAGTGACGGGGTTCATATCACGATAGACTATTGCTGCAGAGCCGTGTGTGGCATTCCACAGACTTATGGGGGAGCAATGGGGTCAGCTAACTCAAAAGAATGGGTAAAAGCCATGGATGAGGAAATCCAGTCCCTGAACGAGAACAAAACCTTTACCCCGACAACACTACCAATAGGCAAGAAAACAGTGGGGGGTAGATGGGTTTACTCCATCAAAACTGATATAGATGGAAAAGACAAATATAAAGCAAGGTTCGTAGCTAAGGGTTACAACCAGAGAATGGGAGTAGATTATGGGGAGACGTTTTCACCCACTGCAGACTTGACGAGTGTTAGGGTTGTGCTACAGAAAGCAGCACAGGAGAATTTACTCCTTCACCAAATGGACGTGAAAACAGCGTATTTGCACGCTCCCATAGACTATGAGATATACATCAATCCACCAGAAGGCTATCAAGAGAAAGAGGGTATAGTTTACAAGCTAGAGAAATCGCTTTATGGTTTAAAACAATCCGGGCGAAATTGGAATAGGGTTTTGCACGATTGCCTAACTGAGGATGGTTTTAAACAAAACCCAGCCGACCACTGTGTTTATGCCAAAGAGTCAAAAGAAGGGAAGGTGATCACCATCATATGGGTCGATGATTTGATCATTGCAGCGAGTGATAAAGAGAGACTGAAAAATGTGAAAGAGATGCTTGCAGAAAAGTTTAAAATGAAAGATCTGGGCAAACTTAAACATTTTCTGGGTATCGATTTTAGTCAGTCAGATGGGTGTGTAAAGATGTCACAGGAAAAGTACACTAACAAGATACTACAGCGTTTTAATATGCAAGACTGTAGAGCAAGAGAAACACCCTGTGAGCAAAAGCTAGAATATACTGAGGATGCAGTAAAGATGGAAGATGTCAGGATGTACAGAGAGGCTGTGGGAAGTCTAATATATCTGACTGTTTGCACCAGACCAGATTTAAGTTTTGTTGTGAGCAGGTTGTCACAATTCTTTGCTGAGCCTACAGAGGAACAGTGGGTCACTGTGAAGCATGTACTTAGGTACCTCAAAGGCACAGCAGAGAAAGGGTTAAGTTTTAGGAGAAATGACAGTGAGAAACTAGGTATACAGGCCTACAGTGATGCCGACTGGGCAGCTGATACCAGTGACAGACGCAGTACCACAGGATACTGTGTGAGCCTTTGTCAGAACAGTTCTCTGATCTCGTGGAAGACTAGAAAGCAGCCTACTGTCGCGCTATCCACATGCGAGGCGGAATATATGGCACTGGCATCAACCATACAAGAGTGTTTATACCTAGAACAGTTACTGGGAGGTATAGATAACTTTAAGTACACACAAACTATAGTACATGAGGACAATCAGGGAACAATCGCTCTCGCCAAAACCCTGTAAACAGACGAAGATGTAAACATATTGACATAAAGTATCACTTTATCAGGTCTACTGTGAATGAGGGAAGAGTGACTTTGATGTATTGTTCTACTGATAACATGATTGCTGATGTAATGACCAAACCTGTAAATAAGTTGAAACTGAAGAAATTTGCAGGTACTCTTTTTGGAGATTGATATGTGTATGACAGGAGTCCACATACTTTTTTTTTTTTTTTTTTTTTTTTTTTTTTTTATATAAAGAGTATAGCAATCTGAGTACAAGTGGGGGTGTTAAAATATGTTCATTATGTCCTCAGTTGTATATTAAGAATGTAATGCAGTACTGTTCTGTATTGTGTATAAGCCACAGGGGGGCACTAAGGTGCAGGCTAAAGAGGACGCGTTTGTATTATTGTTTGTTTTGTCCCAAATGTTTTACCGTATTAAGGCTGTTTGACCGTGAGACTGATGTGTCTGCAGCTCGTGAAATAAATATGCCGAAAATGGATAAAGATGGCTCATCTCTATCGTCCACTCTTTTCCTCCGAATGCAACGTTAGCTGCAATAATATAGTCACATAACTCAACACGGTGCCACAGTGAGCAAGTGATGTAACAGTGTTGCGGCTTAACACCAGTATAACCGTCGTGCGGCAAGCCTACTTCACTCTGTTATTTACTTTATAACAGTAAATAAATATTGGTTCTGAATATCGGTTATCGGTACATAAATGTATAAATTATCGGTAATAAAAAAATCTATATCGATCACTATACAGGGGTTAAAGCAAAAAAAAAAAAATTGGCTGAAAATATTTCCTTGGTCAAACCCCATTCCACAGCCATACAGCTACAGTCACAATCACAGTTTAAGAGTGATGCTTTTCTTCTTGTAATTAGGAGCGCTTGTCCTTCTAATTAAAAACATTTATGAGTACCTTCTGATCAATAAAAAAAAGAAATCTGGTAAAAAAAAATTGCCCTCCGAAAACGAGGTGACGTTTGACTCCTTAAAGTGACTTAAAGGGGTATTTTATTTTTACCTTTGCAATGGCATAATTTTCATCTATGTCAAATTCAAAAATGTATGTTTATACGCTTTTTAAAATGTATATTTAAAACAATATAATAAGTACAATACGACAAATAAGTTACCAATCATGAAATTAGTATTATTAAAAAAATATTTTGTATAATTCGGCACAGAAGAACACAAAAGCTTTTAGTGATGCACAACGGCTCAGCTGTTACTTTATTTTGAACTATTTTCGTTGATGAAATAGAACAAAATCATGCAGTAGTTGTTTATTGATCTTTTGTATTAAATCAATATATCACATTTGCAAACTCCCCTTATAATTATTAAAAGCTGTCTCCTGATCGCGATCTGTGGGCGCACAGACATTAAGAGCGCATAAGTGAGTTCTCAAGAATCAAAAGCACGTGAAAATGTGATTCATTCTGTCGGAACCTGTGGGAATGAGTATAATTATTATTAATAGCCGCAATCCCGCGCCGCAATTCAAGTTCTGCTCGGTGTTCTCTGCTAAGAACCCGACTGAATGATGCGAGTTACTATGTTGTCTGCCGAGGCGGGGATGATTTTTGGTGTTCTGCAGAACAACAACAGTGTGCTACATGATTCCTACATGTTTCTTTCCCCTCAGTAATCCCTGATAACGTTTAAATGGAGTGAACACAGAGCAGTTTCTCCGTGAGTGGGAATGTAAAACCCGGAGTGGATGCGGAGCGGAGTGATTACTATGAGGCGCCGCCTAGGATTTAAATCAAACTTCGCTTATCAACACACAAAAAACACGTGCATATACACCTATAAACACTCGCACATACATATAAACTTCCATGCATATACACCTATAAACACTCGCACATACATATACACTTCTAAACACTCGCACATACATATACACTTCCATGCATATACACCTATAAACACTCGCACATACATATAAACTTCCATGCATATACACATATAAACACTCGCACATACATATACACTTCTAAACACTCGCACATACATATACACTTCCATGCATATACACCTATAAACACTCGCACATACATATAAACTTCCATGCATATACACCTATAAACACTCGCACATATACACTTCTAAACACTCGCACATACATATACACTTCCATGCATATACATCTATAAACACTCGCACATACATATAAACTTCCATGCATATACACATATAACCACTCGCACATACATATAAACTCGCTGCACGCATACACACCCATAAATGCTTCAGCTGAGTATATACGTGTATGCAAGTGATTTCATATGTAGATGTGCGTGAACTTTTAGCTAAAGCCTCCACACTGCTGCTTCCTCAAATCTATTACTGCACTTGGCTCATTCAGAGTCCATAGAAATGAAACAGCAAAGTAAACAATTGAGCGTACCTGCTGCTCCGATACACTCCTACCCTATACTTTATTTAAACTTTTCGATTATTTATTTTATTTTTTATTGAAAACAACTGTCTTTCCAATATAATAAGAGATGTGAAGGAGAATGATATCGGAAAAAGGCGGATGCGAACTCGGGTCTCTCGTGTTACAAACTCTGATGGTACATGATTTACCTCTTACGCCATTGAAAACTCATGGGACTAGCCGTGTTTTTTTTATTTTAACATTAGTGGACAAAAGTACATAACACCTGTAAAACAAGGCGGACTATTTACACTTTGTGTGAATAGACACGTTCTTTAAAAGGCACCAGACTACAGAAAATGTCAAATACTCCAGTATTGTTTGTTTCTGGGGAAGGACCCACCCACATTTATTTAGCTTCCGACACCCACATAACGTTGCAAGCCAGGTTAGCTTATTCCTTAAGCTTTACGCGTAATTAAATGCATTACGTTCTTATTCTGGATCTGCTTGTCTATACATCGTATGCTTTATTAATAATGTGTTTATTGGGTTTGGTCTTTTAAAAACACTGTTTTAATGCATTAAGCCACGTTAAGAATTTTCAATTTTCAAATGTCCCGGCATCTGGAGATGCCGCCGGAAGTGCTGCTGCTTCCTTTTACACTGAAATGCCTTCCTTTTACACTGAAATGCCTTCCTTTTACACTGAAATGCCTTCCGTTTGCACTGAAAAGTTCACGCACATCTACATATGAAATCACTTGCATACACGTATATACTCAGCTGAAGCATTTATGGGTGTGTATGCGTGCAGCGAGTTTATATGTATGTGCGAGTGGTTATATGTGTATATGCATGGAAGTTTATATGTATGTGCGAGTGTTTATAAGTGTATATGCATGGAAGTGTATATGTATGTGCGAGTGTTTAGAAGTGTATATGTGCGAGTGTTTATAGGTGTATATGCATGGAAGTGTATATGTATGTGCGAGTGTTTAGAAGTGTGCGAGTGTTTATAGGTGTATATGTGTGACGCCCCGGGTCCACATACTGCCACAACTCAAAAATGCATCATAGACAAGAGTTTGAATATTATTGCATATAAAAACAGCTGGTGACTCTGGCGGGATATAATTTGCAAGTTAATGTGTATATATATAGCAATAATAAATGTATGTGTGTTTTCTTAATTTCTCCAGTACCGATAGCAGAAACGTTAACGTCAGAGCTTATCGATACTCCGGTCTTTTATAATTTAGCCCCGAGACCGATTAAATACCGAGTTTCGGTACCCATCCCTACCTGGTCACGGCACCAATGTGACGCCCCGGGTCCACATACTGCCACAACTCGTCGGAGCGGGTCTCGAACCCGGGATTCCGGTGCGGGAGGCGGGCGCTCTAACAAGTAACGCCAAAGGCTACAGCCTCTAGCGTCAGTCGCTAGAGCGCCTCTTTTTGAGGTCAGGAGAGTGAGGTTTTTACACACAGCCCTTACTGGCATAGCTACATCCGTTACATATGCATGGAAGTTTATATGTATGTGCGAGTGTTTATAGGTGTATATGCATGGAAGTTTATATGTATGTGCGAGTGTTTATAGGTGTATATGCATGGAAGTTTATATGTATGTGCGAGTGTTTATAGGTGTATATGCATGGAAGTGTATATGTATGTGCGAGTGTTTATAGGTGTATATGCATGGAAGTGTATATGTATGTGCGAGTGTTTAGAAGTGTATATGTATGTGCGAGTGTTTATAGGTGTATATGCATGGAAGTTTATATGTATGTGCGAGTGTTTATAGGTGTATATGTATGTGTTTTTTGTGTGTTGATAAAGCGAAGTTTGATTTAAATCCTAGGCGGCGCCTCATAGATTACAGAACACTTAGAGCGGAGAGAGGAACATGCTTTAATCCACTCCAGGCTTTGATCACATCCCCCTCAGCAGACTGAATGCACCTCGTCTTTCCTTCATTTAAGACCTATTCAAGATAAAATCAAGACATTTATAACACAATTTGAGAAATGTAAGCCTATTTACGGTCTTAAAATGATGAAAAGTGAATTTAAGAAGGCGGGAACCCTGCAATTGACGGGAATCCGTCGTATCGACGGAGAACTTTAGTTTGTGAGAGACGCGGGAGTTTATGCAGCGGACGGTGGATATTTGTGGCGGTCGATGTGGATATTGTGCATGACTTCTTCTCTCTCATCACATTCTACTAGTGCTTCAGTTTCGGAATTTAGTAACTTCGGAACGCTTAGTAACACATACAGCTGTATCCTCGCCAAAATGCAATAGTGAAAAGAGACCCCTCTCTAACAGTGTCGCGTTCCGAACATTATTTAAATGACACCAGTATTGCGGTATTTTAAAAATTCATATCGTAAGAAAAATAAACACCGGTATTCGGTATGAACCGGTATACCGCCCAGCACTAGCACACAGGTGTGTTATATGTTGGTGACAATGCTAACCCTCTCTGCTTCTGCACCATCTCTCAATCCAAGCAAAAAGGTCCCCCGGCAATCTGGCAACATCTTGAACCAGTACTGGACTACATACAAGCCCATCATCCATCTGTGTCTGTGGTCCACTTCTTCAGTGATGGCCCTTGTACTCAATACAGGCAGAAAGGTAATTTCTTCCTGTTCAGTACTGAGTTGAGCAAGAGACCTGATTTGACCTACATTTCACTTTTGATTATACCCTGTATAATTTATTATGTGACAAATAAAGAAACCTTGAACCTTGAAGAGGGGCTTTGAGAGTGGCACCTGGAATTTCTTTGAAGCGAGCCACGGCAAGGGTGCTCCTGATGGTGTTGGGGGAGTGTTAAAAAGACTGGCAGATCAGCTTGTGAGTCAAGGGCGTGACATCCCTGATGCCATCACACTCTACCGAGCGCTACTGACCACTGGCACCACAGTGAAGCTCTTTTATGTGGAAACCGAGAATATTGTGGATGCATACCGTAACATTCCAGCAAACATCCCATTGGTCCCTGGGACAATGCGAATACACCAAGTGGTCACTAACAGAAAAGGCCAATTGATCTCCAGGGACGTGAATAACCCGTCCTGCACATGTTTCAACACTCACCACTTCACCTTCCCTCCACTGTCAGCTACCTCAAGCACACCAGTCAGACCTCAACCAATCCAGTCAGAGGAGCACCTGACAGAAGAACTTCAGGGACCCCAGGAGATCGACTGGAATGACGACCAGATTATCGGAAAATGGTGTGTCCTGACATATGACAAGGAGATCTACCCAGGAATCATCGTGGCAAAGGATGAAGGATATGCCCAAGTGAAGTGCATGCACTGTGTTGGCCCAAATAGATATTTCTGGCCAGCCCGTGAGGACAGCATCTGGTACATACTTGATGACATTTTAAGAATGATTCCTTCTCCTCTTAATGTGACAGCACGGCACGTAGAAATACGGAAAGACATCTGGTCAAAACTTGTTGGGTAGGCAGACAGGAATGTTACATTAAGTGATCATTAGTGATCATTGACTTTTGTTTATTCTTTTAAGGCCAAACATGTTCAACAGTTAGCTTTTCCTTTACCGAGTCCTTTTGCTCCGGTCCTAAGTGCCAGTACTTAAAACGTTGTTGTGGACGTAGTTGAGGACTAACGACTGTCTGCTGGGCGGGAATGGTTAACAAAAGAAATCGCTGCATCACCATTCACCTTCAGGATAGAAGCAGGAAATGGCATCTCTGAAATGTCGATATGTGTCTAATCTTTAAACCCAATTTCTCTAGACATAAGATTTTTCACCAGTTTACTTCCTCCATGTTACAACACACTCACCAAATGCCTACATAATCATTATATGATCTTTTTTTTATTTTAAATTTTGTATACTTTTTTATAGTGGCCTTTAGTAAGTGATCATTATTGGTTTTTGCTTATTCTGTTAAGGCCAAACATGTTCAATTGGTAATTTAATTGTGATGTAATGTTAATGTTTTAATAAAACAATTGGTTTACATTTACATCCGCAGAATCATCCATTTTTATGCTAAAATATCTCAATAGAGCTGTCTCCAAAAAATGCTGATTAGAATTTTTGAATTAAAGGTTTATGAATGTCCAATTAAGACTCCATTACACCCATAACTGTAACTCAAACAAGCATAACTGTTGTCAACCCTGTTACTGATGTGTCAACCCTGTTACTTGTATAATATTCTAATATAATAAAAAAATGAAAATAAAAATGTAATCAACTAATTGTAAATGTTTAGTAAGAGAGGCTAATAATCCACTCAAAGTTGAATTGAGGTGTTTTATTTTTGTTTCCATACATTTTTCTTAAAACAGAAGATGCTGGAAGAGTGTCATTTGGAAATGAACATATTCATCCACTAAAAAAAATAAAACTTTCAATATTCTCAATTCACAAACACTCTTAATGTAACAAGGGGGGGGGGGGGTTATCTTTCACAGTATATCAGATTTGTTCTATATATGTATTTAAAACCTTTTCAAAAAGTAATTAATATGTCGGTAACAGGGTTGACCAAACACACATTTACGTTGGTTATATGAATAAATAAATAAAAATAAGATAGCCTGAGATGGCACGGCACATTTTCCTGAGAGGTAAGGATCTACTTCATACAAAAAGGGGCTTAAAGATTTTCAAAACAGTACTTTGAAAATCAAACATTAAAAGTGGGAAATGGCACGTTTTCGTATAATGACCCATTAGTATAGTAGTACCTCCATCCATTTTTTTGTGGTATGGTGGTTAAAACCAATTCTGAATACTAGCTAAATCTCTGTCAAATGTGTACATTCTTCCTGTAGCTTCATCTAGATCAGGGATGGGCAACTACATACATATACAGCTCCCAAATGTCTTTAAGTATGGCCCGCTGGATTATATTACATTCAGATGATCAATTTGAAAAAAACATTTGAAAAGTAAGTCACGTAAATATTGCTTTCAGTTTATGATGTTAATACTATCTCCAACCAGAAGAGGTCGCTTGCTTCCAGCTGCTCCCCGTATTAATTTCAGCGCAGTGTAAACATTCGCTAACATTAGCAAATAATAAATGAAAAACAGACCATGAAAACAGTATTTTCCAGTCAAGATTGTTAACAGATTATCTTTTTAACAAGTTCTAGGGGATGCCTATGTTTGGATTTTTATTTAAATTGCCATCACACCTATGTGCACAGACACCATAGTTGCACTTGCCTCTAATTTCAAAGGTAAAATTCAGTCAACAAAATCTTTTTGCCAAATGCATGACAGAAATGTTTGCACTGAACTAAGTTCTTAGGGTTTCTGCGGGTCCTTAAAAAGTCTTCAGTTTAATTGTTTAAACTTATGACCATGAAAACTCCTAAATGTTACAAAAGGTCTAAATTATAAAGACAAGAATTGCTATATGGATTAATATGACGATTAAACTTCAAAGCCTATGATTTCACATTTTCACTGAATAAAAATGAGCGCTGCACGTTTCAAAATCAGGTGCTGATCTGTTTTGTGTTCTGGGATCAATTTGTTTTGAATAATCCCTTTTCAACTGTCCTCTTAGGTTGTTTTGAGAATGTTTTGTAGGCCACTCATAAAAAAAGACCTCTGTACATTTGTTTGTTGCAAATTTACAGACAATGAAATTGAGATGTTTACATTGACTTGTTGGGTAATATTTCTGTCAACTGACAACAAAGTTTCCCTTCTGAACAAGCACAACTGCACAAGTTTTATAGTTAATAAAATCTTTAAAAACAAATTACATTAATTATACGTTAATTTCTTTCAATAAAAAGGAAATTGAGTAAGACGGTGTAAAAGGTGCGTGGACGTGGATTAGTAATCTAGCCGCTTGGTATAAAGGAGAGAAAATGCTGGCCCTTGTCACTCTTAAAGTTGCCCATCCCAGATCTAGATGGCAGCAGTGTTTCAACATAATTGCATCATGTAATACCTCCCCAAATGAGGCAGATGGCGATGAGGAGGCCAGTCTCCGTATCGTCCATCTCAAGGGGCAGAAGCTGACTGGCAAAGGCAAACACCAGGTCAGTGAGTGGACCGAAGCCAGCATTATGCATCTGAGTCCGGTTGAGGGTTAGACCATCTGAAAAGGTCATTGTGTCCTGCTCCGGTGTGTATCGCGTGCAGATTCGCAGCATCTGGAAGAGACAGACATTTATGAGGCTAAGAATAATGTGAAAGTAATGAAGTAGATGCATTGTCTATATCAAGGTGAGATTCTTAAAGGAAGGCACACATACTAGAATGTCCAAGCAGGCTGATTTAAGGAGGGTGATCTGGTCTGCGATGGTGAGGGTGGTGAAGCCTGGAAGGCGTTTGGCAAATTCCACAATTTTAATGATGCACTTGGTGGAGAGCTCACTGAATTTGTCCCACAGGCCCAGGTCCAGCTGAACCCGGTGATCTGAGCTTGAGTTCTGAGGAAGATAAAAGGATAAAAAGGGTTAATATGTGTGCAAAATGAATTATGTATTCATCCACATGTCATTCCAAACCCATGTTTTTTATGCTATGGAAAACAAGGAGAAATTATGCACAAAAATAATTTCAATCTGTTCTTCACACTCTTCAACTTTTGAACATGTGGAATACAGCATATGAATTATATGGACCACTTTATTGATCGTTTTATGGTTATTTTTGTAGCATTTTGGAGCTTGATGGCCCCAGTGATAATTTACTTTCATTATATAGAAAAAATTGCCCAGGAAATTCTTCAGAAAGAATTTTACAGAAGAAAAGGCCATACAGATTTGGAACAACACGAGGTTGAAGAAATTACAATATTTATATTTTGGGTGCACTGTTCCTTTAAATGATGTTTCAATAATGGAACATGTTTATCACACTACATCTGACATGGCCGGTTTACATTTATGCATTTAGCAGACGCTTTTATCCAAAGCGACTTAGTGCATTCAGGCTATACATTTGTATTGTCAGTATGTGTGTTCCCTGGGAATCGAACCCACAACCTTTGCGCTGCTAACGCAATGCTCTAACCACTGAGCCACAGGAACACACCGCTATACATAAATTCCTCATTCCATTGCTGACAGATCTGCTCATTTTCAGAAAATACTCACTGTGGTGTATTTTCCCAGCTGGCCGAGTGAAGGGAAGGTCTCTTGGTGTGCTTTGCTCACTTTGTTGACCAGCTCCTCCAGTTCCCCACTCAGCTCATAGATCTCTGGTGGAACGATCTCATCCTTCACGTCTTTCTTTTTCTTATTTCGATCGTTGCGCACTTCAGACACAAAACCCATTTGTGAAGAGAACATTCATATTGAGCTCTAACCTCCATGTTTACCAGTTTATTGGTTTGTGTTTGAACTTTTATTAGTCCTTTGTGTCTTCAAGTGGCTCAAACTGGTGGTTTACAGTCGTCTACAGTTTGTTTATGCCTCTGTGTCCCGGCGCTCAAGTCTCACCACTCTAAATTTGTCTGTCTCTGGGTTGTATGTCTGTTTCACAGCTTCTAGCCTATATCAGTGTGTCCCCGTCTGTCTCCAGTCCCGTCTCTATATTTGTGTTTGTGAATGTGGGTCTTGGCTGAAGGCCAAGGAGCCAGTGTGCCTGGCAGAGGCCTAAACCCTCACCTTCCTTAGACATGCCAACCTCAAAGCACTTCTGCAGCCGGCAGTACTGGCAATGGTTACGTGTGACCTTGTTGATCTGGCAGTTCTTGTCATGGTGGCAGGTGTACACCATGTTCTTCTGAATACTGCGACGGAAGAAACCCTGCAACAGACATCCACGAGAGAGCGAATAGGTCAGCTGAAGAGTAGGTCAACCACTATCATTTCACATATACAAGCTGTCAGTATATTGTTCAAAGTTGCTGATCCAGAACAGTTTTTGCTAATGATGTCATTTTGTTTTTGTTATATAAAAGGATAGTAAAAAATCTGATAAGTGTGTATACCTATGACCACACATTAACCGAATTGATCGAAATATTGTTATTGTGCCAAATTGCATTGTTTCTTACGGCAAACGGCTTGATTTTTAAGAAGCTGTGTCAAGTCAAAAGTTGTTTGTTCAACAAAAATAGATGAGAAACTTACTTAGTTGAGCCCCTTCCTTAGTTGAATAATAATTTTTGTATATTAAAGAAACACACACAATATAGGACAATTAATTTATTGGACGTTGGTATCTTTCATCATAATGCCACATTTTTATATTGTTTTATTATGTTTGAAAGCAATAAGCTGCTTGAGTCTTTTACCACAGAGGTATATGGTATAACACATATTTTACCCCTTAAACACAGTAAAATAACTATATTGCATTACTTCTCATTGCTTTAAAGGGACAGTTTAAACTCTTTTGGTGTCAAGCAAAATGTCACCGGGCCCACGCATCGTTTTAATCATACGCTAGATTTAATAATATCGCATGGAATAGATCTAACTGATATAGATATCATACCTCAAAGTGATGATGTTACTGACCATTTCCTTGTATCGTGCATGCTGCATATTACTGATATTAACTATATGGCTCCGCGTTATCGCCCAGGCAGAATTATTATTCCAGCCACTAAAGACAGATTCACAAATAACCTGCCGGATTTATCTCAACTGCTCTGTGTACCCATAAATACAGATGAACTAGACACAATTACTAGCAACATGGGAACTATTTTCTCCAATACGTTAGAAACTGTTGCACCCATCAAATTAAAAAAGGTTAGAGAAAAACGTGCCGCGCCATGGTACAACAGTTATACCCATTCTCTCAAGAAAGATACTCGTATTCTTGAGCGCAAATGGAGAAAAACTAACTTGGAAGTCTTTAGAATTGCGTGGAAAAACAGTATGTCCAGCTATAGACAGGCTCTAAAAACTGCAAGAACCGAGTATATCCGCAAACTCATAGATAATCATCAAAACAATCCAAGGTTTTTATTTAGCATAGTGGCTAGATTAACAAATAAACAGATGTCACCCGAACTAAATATTCCCTCACAGTTTAATAGTAATGACTTTATGAATTTCTTTACTGAAAAAATAGATAATATCAGAAATACAATAACAAACGTAGATTCTACAGCGTCTAGTACTTCAGCTTCATTCATCGCACCCAAAGAAAAACTTCATTGCTTTACAACTATAGGACAGGATGAGCTAAATAAACTTATCACGGCATCTAAACCAACAACATGTTTATTAGATCCTGTACCGACTAAACTATTGAAAGAGTTGTTACCTGTTGCAGAACAACCGCTTCTCAATATTATTAACTCCTCGTTATCTTTAGGTCACGTCCCAAAACCATTTAAGCTGGCAGTTATTAAGCCTCTTATTAAGAAACCAAAATTAGATCCTTGTGAACTGGCAAATTACAGACCCATTTCAAATCTTCCGTTTATGTCGAAAATATTAGAAAAAGTAGTGTCTGCTCAATTGTGCTCCTTTTTGCAAAAAAATGATATCTACGAAGAATTTCAGTCAGGTTTCAGGCCCCGCCATATCACAGAAACTGCACTTGTTAAAATTACAAATGACTTGCTTCTTGCGTCAGACAAAGGCTGTATCTCATTGCTAGTTTTACTTGATCTTAGTGCTGCGTTCGACACTATAGATCATGACATACTGATAGATCGATTACAAAACTATACAGGTGTTCAAGGGCAGGCGCTAAGATGGTCTAGATCCTACCTGTCCGATCGCTACCACTTTGTTTATTTAAACGGGGAGTCATCTCAATTATCACCAGTAAAGTATGGAGTACCACAAGGATCTGTCCTAGGTCCTCTATTATTTTCATTATATATGCTGCCCCTTGGTAATATTATTAGAAAATACGGGATTAGTTTCCATTGTTATGCTGATGACACTCAACTATATATCTCAACAAAACCAGATGAAACATCTAAACTATCTAAGCTAACAGAGTGTGTTAAAAATATAAAAGATTGGATGACCAGTAATTTTCTCCTATTAAATTCAGATAAGACCGAGATATTACTTATTGGACCTAAAAACAGTACACAGAATCTCTTGGATTACAATTTGCAACTAGACGGATGTAATGTTACTTCCTCTACAGTAAAAAATCTGGGTGTTATATTAGACAGCAACCTATCTTTTGAAAATCATATTTCCAATGTTACAAAAACAGCATTCTTCCATCTTAGAAACATTTCCAAGCTACGGAACATGTTAAGTGTTTCTGATGCAGAAAAGTTAGTTCATGCATTCATGACCTCTAGACTGGACTATTGTAATGCACTGCTAGGTGGTTGTCCTGCATCTTCAATAAACAAGCTACAGATAGTACAAAATGCTGCGGCAAGAGTCCTTACCAGGTCAAGAAAATATGATCATATTACCCCAATTTTACAGTCTCTGCACTGGCTACCTATTAAGTTTCGTATCAGTTACAAAATATTATTACTTGCCTATAAAGCACTAAATGATTTAGCTCCTGCGTACCTAACTAATCTACTATCACGCTACAATCCAACCCGCTCCCTTAGGTCGCAAAACTCTGGACTCTTGGTAGTACCTAGGATAGCAAAGTCCACAAAAGGAGGTAGAACTTTTTCATATCTGGCTCCTAAACTATGGAATAGCCTTCCTGAAAACGTTCGGGGTTCAGACACACTCTCTCTGTTTAAATCTAGATTAAAGACGCATCTCTTTAGCCAAGCATTCATATAATGCATCTCACGCACATTATTATGCTTTAGCTGCACATTATTATGCTTTAGCTTGGGTTATACTGATAATTTCATCCAGGGTTATTCCTGGATGGAGCCGCTGCTACGCTAATTGTCTTACTGTTTCTATGTTACTGCCACGGGATTAACATCCCGTGGCAGTTAGGAATTACACAAGCATCAGTCTGGATCCAACCCTTAAACGATAGAGATGACCGAACACCTGAGAAGAGACGATGACAACCCCTCAGAGGACCTCCGAGATGAGCCCCAGAGACAGATCTCCAGTGAGGACCTCGTCACCTAGACACCCATCGGGGAAAGACCCCTGGAACCAGTGGACCACTTACACTCTGACTTTGCTGCAGTTGGAACAAACTACTGATTTGTCTGGCCGGAGGGGAACTGGCCCCCCGACTGAGCTTGGTTTCTCCCAAGGTTTTTTCTCCATTCTGTCACCGATGGAGTTTTCGTTCCTTGCCGCTGTCGCCTCTGGCTTGCTCAGTTGGGGACACTTCATTTCCAGCACAATCATCGACTTGATTGCACAGATATTATTTAAACTGAACTAAGCTGGACAATGCCATTACTAAATTCAATAATGAAATGCATTCAGCAGATAATTGAGTGTTAAATCCTGTCATTTTACATTATTGACAAAATTTGCCTATTTTGATATTGTGCAGTGCTTTGTTACAATTTGTATTGTTAAAGGCGCTATATAAATAAAGGTGACTTGACTTGACTTGACAGTTCACCCAAACATTAACAGTTCAATGAAGTGTTTGGTTACCAGCATTCTTAAAAATAACCTTCAACATTAGAAAGGAACTTATATAGGTTTGGAACAAGTGGAGGGTGAGTAAGCGATAACAGAATTTAAATTTTTAGATAAACTATCCCTTTAACATGCTGTCCACATTATTTGGTGTCTCGTGTAGCTGATACTGCGCAACTGTGTAATTTACAAAAGTGACCTTTTGTATGTTTTAATTAACATATTTGCTCCCTGCACTACAAGTCACCTCAGTCAGTCTTAGTTTCTTGGTGTTGACCAGAGCGAAAGTACTTTTTAGTATTCAAGTATTTTTACCATGCAAGAGCTAAACCTCCACGTCTCTCTCTGTATTTTTCACATTTTTGCCAAACGTCAAGACAAATTGTGTAACAGACTATGAAATTCGTCAGGCCACATGCAATGGGAGTTCTGCTGTTTACCTTGCAGCCCTCGCAAGAACTGACACTATAGTGGTACCCGGAAGACTTGTCCTGGCAGACGAAGCAGGGATTGTAAATACGGGGCGGAGGTGGTGGAGAAGGGGAGCTGGGCACCAGGCACGTGCAGAGGGGGGGGCGGAGGGTGCTTGAGCACCTGCCCCTTTGCCCAAAGTGCCCTTTTGTCAAGGTAATTATTATTATTTTTTTTATTTTTTTTTATTTTTTATTAAACACCCTTCTGTGAAGGCCTGCCCAATCTAACTATTAGTAAAATGAATGATTAATAATTTAGCCGTAAATAAAATCACCCACATGATAACCTTTCACCTGACGACCTCATCCGAACGATCCCTCGCGCTCAGGCACCACTTCAATATCGTCCGCGCTACGGTTGCAGCTTAAGTAAGTGGGGTTCTCAGCGGAGTGGTATGCTTGTTTACTTATCATTATTATTATTTTACAAGAACAACGTGAAGAGAACATGCATTGCACAGCTTTTGTTTAAATCGCTGTGTTTAGCCTGCAGCAAACGCCACTTCTAACGTTATACACAGCAGCAGCACCATAAACAAAGGTGCATGTGTTCACTTCGTTCGTGCTATTTGAGGGAGAAAAGTTTCATGGGGGTGGAAGGGTCTGGTATTTTAATGTCATTTGACTAAAATCTATTCATACTTTTACTTTTATTGTTACAGTATTTACAGCATCCGCATCAATACGCGTATCAGCAAGGAATGCATCACTATACATTGCTGTTATGATATTTTGTGCACAGCCCTATTTAAAGCCTTGTTTCATGTGCCCCTTTTATATTTTGAGCACCTGCCCCTCCAAAGGTCTCTGCTCGGCCCTGCTGGGCACCATCTCCTCCGAACTGGTGCTCTGGGTCTCCACCGCTGAAGAGGAGAGAAAAGAAAACATGAGACGCTTCGTCTAATCACATCACTTCACACTATTTACACAACACAGGAGGATTTAATGAGGGAGATATTAAATGCCACATGGAGAGAAGAAAAGATCCTCCCGTGAACCTTTTAAACCGTATCCGATTTCAAAGAGACACAAGGGCTTTGAAAACTGTCATGATTCCTCGCTATAACGAGGAAATAGGAAAAAAATGTAGGTTTAGCCTAATAGCTATTTTATTAGTCTTGTCAAAACACTAAATTAATTTAACATTATAACTTTATAACAGTAAATAAATATCGGTTCTGAATATCGGTTATCGGTACATAAACGTATAAATAATCGGTATCGGTTATAAAAAATCAATATCGGTCGATCACTAGTCAAAACTGTTCAAGTCCAGCAGCTGTCAATGCCAAGTATACAAGAGTTTGGACGGTTTAAAAGATGTTCTGATGCAGGACAGCATTGTATAGTCCCATGTTCAGTTTAGATTTTTATTAAATCCTTCAACTGTTCTCTTATTTCAGTTACAATTACATTTAGAAGTCTTCTATTCATTTAATCCACGTTGTGAGATTTGAGTTACTCTTAGATTCTTTATCCTGTAACTTATATTTAAGCCACTTTGCCATGACAATCACTTAACTTAAATAAAAAGAAAGAGTAAATATATAGCTGCACATTTAATTTTGCCCTTTACAGCGCCAAACCCAATCACTCACGAGTCATCACATATCACCAACATAAAAGATGGTAAATTGATTGACAAGTCTCTGTTAAAATGAACCAAAAGGGTTGCATTAAGGAAAAATGAGTTGATGACTGCACAACACATTATTTTGCTGTGATACTTTGAGCTCGAGCATATTAAGATAACATAACATAAAAACATGTTATACAAAAAAAATGGTGTGTACAGTAAAGATAATATTTGAAGAATCAATTTAATGTTTGAAATGTGGTACGTGTTTATGTCACTTGATATAACCGCAAAAATCATTTGGGTGAAAGGTGCAAACTTGTAAAGACACTTGCTGCAGTCCAAACATATAAAGAATCCTTAAATCAAGATGCATTTACTACACGAGTAAAATGGCATAAGATGCAGTTAAAATGCTAGCTTCAGTCCCAAACAGAAAAAATATTATTTTTCAAACCACATTGGCTGGTCCTATTTGCTTGTTTGCTCGTAGAAAATAGATACTAAAACTTTGCTGAATTGTCTGAATTGCATTACCACCATGAACGTAGATAATGTAAAAAAATTATATTTCGTTGAACTCAGATTTTGTTTTGTATAAGATCGCATCATATTCATGTCATACTTCGCTTATGTGTCTCGTCAAGTCAACTGACAATTTTTCTTTCCATAAATGCAGTAATTGTGTTTAACTAAAAGATCTCACATCGAAAATCAAAGGTAACTAAAATGATTTTAAAATAAAGTATGAATGTATAATCACTTCCGCCTCCTTTGCAAATAAGTGTTTTCGACTGAAATTTGTATGTAACGTTGAAACTAAATGCCCGTATATCAAACATTAATATATGATTGTAAGATTCTTATATAGATCATATATCCAACCAAAGTTCGCTAAATAATGTATTTTGTAATATTTTATTTAAATGGTACTAATTATCCTCCGCTCCACTGGAGGGCGCGAGAGGGACACGTCATGTGTAAAGTCACAGAGTGTCCAGCAAGGAAGAGACGCGGCGGTTGAGTTCAAATTTTACGAAGAAAAAAAAAGACAAGCAACGAATGGAGGGAAATTGCGTGTAGGTATTGCGCTTTATCAATCTTTTTATTCGACGGGAAATCTGGATTTTATGAAAGTAAGAAATTTTTAAAGTCATTGAAATGCCTAGGGCTGTTTGTTTTGCTCAGTATAATGTTGTTGTTGTTGCTATGAGATAACGTATGTCTAGTCTGACATTTAGAATCTGACAGTCACAGCACACACTGAAACGAAACACGCCTGAGGAACGTGATGTACAGGAGCCGGAGAGTGATCTTTCCTCATCTGTGTGGGTACAGCTCGTGGTCTGGTTTTGATCGTGAGCGCAGGTTCGGCATAACGGAAACATGAGTTTTCCTTGGCATCTGTAAGGGAGAACAGGATGCAGTAATTTGGGGGAGGGTACACGGTCGCTTTGATAAGCCCGTAATAATTTTCATTCGGTTCAAAATTGTTGAAAATGATTTCTGGATGTTCAATCGGGTAGCTTTTCCTAGCCTGGCAGAAGGGGTAGAGGCTGGTGAAATCGAGATACCTTATTTTCTCATCTCCGCTCACTTTGTGATATAGTTTATAAGCGTTAGTGCGCCCGCCAAACAGGGTGTCTCGAGGGTTCAGTCTCTCTGGGGCGGTATAACCGGTCATAAATTCTATCACAGAGGGATCGGTCTTTTTCATGTCGTTCCATTCACATTCCCAAAGAACCTCGATTTGCAAACCGTACGCGTTCTGCAGAATTTCGATCTTATCATCAAACTGTCTCCTGAGAACCCCATAGGGTACTCCTGACAAGGGGTGAGACTCATGGGGTTCAAAGTGGCAGCAGTGCCCGTGGAAGATGCACCCTGCGTATTCTAAGCCTGCTGGTAGTAGCCGTCTAAAAAGTACTTACCGATCGATACTTCGCCGTGGTTTACGGCATGGTGAACGTCCACGTTTCGAGTCTTTTTGACATACTCGATCCATTGGATCGAGCCGCTTGAGTAGGACTTATTCTGATCGATGTACGCTTTGTTATGCGTGAGAGCGAGCGTGTTTCTGCCGAGATAATGTGTTTTAAAGACCCCCATCGAGCAGCTGGCGAGCGTCGCGAAGCCAAAAGGGTCAAGTCCGGTGCATTGCATGAATGCCTCCCGGTATTTCATGCAACCTTCGCGTAATAAGACGACGTCGTTAACGCCGTACGCGTACAGTTCTTTCCTGAAGTCAAACAACTTGCCCTCAACTGTGCTGTACCACGCATCAAACTTTTCACGGTCTTTATCCGACATGTTATCGTAGTTGTAGAACTTTTTGTCGGGGTATGGTCCGAAATAGTTCTCGTTTTCCACCCTGTTGAAAAGATGGGGGAAGTAGCCTTTTTCAGTCGTCGTTAAGTCTAACGCTACGGGCATTTTGGCAAGGGCCATTGGAAAAAATGAGTAACTATCGATGTATCGTTGGCCAAACGATTCGTCGTACATGAAAATTATTTTACATCCTTGCATTATGACCTCAATAGCAATCCCGGCTTTGCAAAAATACTCGAGAATCAGAAAGGCGTCGAATCTGGAGGCGTAATGAGCTATGAAGCAGTAGCCATTATATCGGGGGTGTCTGAAGCGGTTGATTAGCTTAGCGATGCAGTCGGTACCCTCAGCCGTAAATTTGTTCCCTTTGAATGTGATTGCGCAAACAAAATTAGCCACGTGTCTACCGTTTTCGTAACGCGTTTCAAAATCGTAGAAGATGTATTTCTCGCATGGCTCCTTAGGCTCTAGGGGTTGTATGAAGCATTGGTGTGATCCCTGCCCCATCAGACGTTCTCGACAATGGACGCATTTGTCCGGGGCACATATGTGTTTTGTTTTCTTGTCACCCGCTTTAACGTAGTAACGCCAGCCGCATAGTTTGCAGTATTTGATAATATCACAGGAGGGGGATTCTTGACCGGGAGGGGGGTTCTTTTTATGCATTTCGAAGCAATAGCTCGATTTACAGTAACGCAAACAATCGGGCAATGTATGGTTCTTTTAGGGAACCTGTGACATTCGGCGTCAAAACAGACATTGCAGGCTTGCTTACATCGATGGTCTCTGCGGGTGGTGTAACTTTTGTAACAAAATTGACAGACGTATGGCGAACCTAAGAACCCGGTCAGATTCATTATCATGTAGTAATGATCATCATGTAGATAGAGGAACACCGTTTTAGGGTGGTGTTCGTCACAATTTTTGTACGTTTCTAAGACCATGGCATTCGATCTGTGAAATACAACTATTTTAATGCCTAGTGCTCGTTCAAATGAAGCTATGTCGCTAAGAGCGATTCGGTCTTGAATTGAGAAGCCGACGCTGTTTTGGATGGTGACAGCCAGTTTTTCTAACTCACTCTCGGGTAGTTGGGGGTTAAGAAAACGAGCGAGACAAATAGAGAAACACAATTGATTCGACAAATTTATGGGACAGAACAAATTCGTCTTTTTTTTTTGGATTACCTGATCAACGGCCAGATCTGTAAGTTTACGTCGTCGACCACCTCCTTGTCTGTTCATGGCTACGGTAGCGTCGATCTCGACGGCGTCGTCCGATAATAACTGCTCGTTGCTCTGTAAAACTCTTTCAAATTGATCCATAAGCGAATCCACGTCAAAATCATTACCGGGTGTGAGAACACCGCTGATAGGTGTTTGTAGAGTGGGTGCCGACATGGTCATATTGATCACGGGGGCATCGTGGCCGATTTCTCTAGCGAAGGCGACGATCTCGCTCAACATGCCGTGTAAGGAAGTGTGATAAGAGGCCAAATCTGTAGAGTTAATCTCTCTCAGATTCATGCTCCTTCTCAACGACACGCTGTTGAACCGAGGTCGCGGTAAAACGTGATATCCGTTAACGAACCCACCTTCTCGAATCAGCGTATCAATTTCCGTACGGCTTAATCGACTCTGTTTATTAGGGTCAGTCTCGCGTAAAGCGTCAACATTACCTGATGTGGGTCTCGTGTTGCTGGTCGATGGCTGTGAAGTATCATCACCGTCAGGGTGCTCTGTGTCGTCGCAGTCAGGATCGGTGTCGGTACATGCTGGGAGTTGATTATTTAAAACACCACCATATTGTACAACAGGATTGTTGTCTATGCTTAGCACATGATCGTACAAATTAATATTTGGATTTACAGCTAATTCAAAAAGATCCAAATTAGCGTCTACGTTCAGCACTGGATCGTACAAATTAATATTTGGATTTTCAGCTAATTCAAAAAGATCCAAATTAGCGTCTACGTTCAGCACTGGATCGTACAAATCAATATTTGGATTTTCAGCTAATTCAAAATGATCCAAATTAGTGGGGGATTGCGAAGATTCTAGATTAAACAAATACTGTTCTAAAGAATCCAGAAGCATTAAAAGCTCGTCCGGCAGCAAACTTAGCATTTCAATCTCGTCCGGTGACAGTTCTGTGTCGTCGTCTGCGCAAAAGCTTTTTGACCCATCCATTTTAGATTTCAGACCAAAACATGAAATATTACAAAATCATAGAGTATATGGAATATAAAAATCAAAGCATAGATGGAATATAAAAATCAAAGCATAGATGGAATATAAAAATCAATACATGATAGGTGAAGAACAACAACTACAACCATAAAAGTTTAATGGAATACATCTATATTGAATTTACTCCTCTGTACCATCAATGATGACGAGAATAAGATGATGAAACATGAGTACCAATTCGCGATGGAATTCAGTTACCCTACGATCGCTTCTATTAAATTCCTGATCCAGGGTTGATCTCATGGTCTGGATACGACTAAATGTTTGATCGACCGCATTTTGAATGAAGCGATCCTGTGTGTCCAATCGGCTACGTGTCTCGAGGTGAGAGGCGCGAGCCTCGCGCCCCAATGCGTCTAATGCGCGACGGGTTTCGTTGTGTGCTTCACGCAACTCACTACGCAGCGCAGTCAAATTGCTGTTTATATCATCCTGTACGTCATGCAGCTCAATGTATTTGTTGTTTATATCAATCTGTGCGTCGCGAAACTCTTGACCTAATGTCTCTATTGAATTAGTACGCCTAGTATCGGTGAGTGGCTCGTCAGCCGAGTGAGGCACCGACGGCACTTCTTCAACTTCAATGTCTTCTTCCGGCGGTGAGTTAAAAGGATATGATGTTTGACCCGCCTTTGTGCTTGTCCAAGTGATGCGTTGAGGCGTATTCCAACTCGTCATGTGGTCAGGGCTATAACCCGACCCTGCTGTGTAGAAATATAAACACAAAAATGGTATGATTCAATTTGAGTTTAAATAAAAAATAATGTAGATAGTCTTACCGTAAAGAAATACGCTGTCAAGACTCGTCGCAGGACTGCTCGGCGGCGTCGGACAAAGAGTTTTCCTGTCAGGACTGGTTTCAGGACTGATCGCCGGGGTAAAACGAACCGGTTTTCTCTCAGGACAGGCCGGTGAGGTAGAACGATCCGTTTTTCTAGTCTTCTTTCTCAAAGGTTCGCCGCTTGGTCCGGCAGTCTGGTCTAAAGCCGAGCCGGTAGGAACTATTTGATCCACAGAGTGCGTTGGAGTGGGGTCAGGTACGTCACGTCTATCTGCTACAACGACGGTGTGGTCTTCATTATCCTGTTGAATGGCGTCAACCAGCGGGAAGCCGGGTTGCGTAATAAACTGAATGAAATCTAAAATAAATAATAAATTAGATTTCTCATAAACGTTAAGAAAAACATGACGTAGGCGATGGGTCTTGTTTTACCATCAGTCGCGCTGTCCGCTTCGACCACCTGAGGGCTCACTGTGAATAAAAAGAGAGACAATTAAAATACGTTTATTTTTTATTTATTTTTTATTTAATTTTATTACTATTATTATTTATTATTATTATTATTATTATTATTTTTTATAAAAGAGTAGAAAAATATCAGTCCTTACATGCATTGCCATCGAGAGCGTCGCTTTCAACATTCGAACCTGCGGGCGAAAAATCCTGTTATGAATGGAAAACACATGTGAGTCGTTTTATATGCCTGTCTGTGTGTGTGTGTGTGTGTGTGTGTGTGTGTGTGTGTGTGTGTGTGTGTGTGTGTGTGTGTGTGTGTGTGTGTGTGTGTGTGTGTGTGTGTGTGTGAAAAGAGGCCAGAGACCCCTGATTTCTAAACATGTAACTGATTGTAATGTAAGCTGTAGCGTATTGTGAATATATTCCATCAGTTCTGGACACTGAAAAGCTAAACTGCAGCTTATTTCTGTGTTTGGAAAAACATTGTGAATCAGGGTTTGTTCTCTGCAGTCGTTCAGAGAAATGTGTCACATCTGAGTTTGCAAATCTTTCTCAAAAGGCTAACATTTATGTAAGGGATAATCAACAGCTAGCCGTGCATTAAAGGATTTTGATGCACAATGTGTGGAGGCAAAAAACCGCCCAACGCGAAGATGATCCCGCTTATTCCATGGTCATTTGCCAAGCTATAGACAAGTTAAAAGTTGTAAATCTTTACAAGCGTCTTTGCAGAGCAATATTTGACTGGAAGGGTAAAAATTTGTTATTTTTGTCAGTTACGGCTGTTAATGCTAGCACTCAAAAAAAAGTTTTTTGTATTTATAGCATGTAGATCGATCGAGAGAGAGAGAGGGAGAATAAATATCAACTGTCAATAATGGATGGATTCAGCAGTTGCCATGGACATCGTTTATCCTGCAGACATTAAAGGAGACAAAAGAAAGGCATTTAAACAAACACTTTTACTCCTGCTGGGATCCTGAATCTCTTTATGTTGATATGACATCTCAAGAAAAGAGGACAAACTTGATCTTCTATACAGAGAGGAACCTCACATGGAAAAGAGTTATCAATGAAAATTTCAAGCAAATCCTTTTCTGTGATTTTGTTTGCGAGTCAGCCAGGATTTATCCATGAAACATGGATTTTTGAATGGTCGATTTCGGACAGTAATCCGTCTGTAATCCGTATAAAATGGAATGAACAGCTTTGCGTTCTCTTCATGCACGATTTACAAGAGCTACATTGGACAAACGAACCGAAAGCGGAAACAAATCCGCGCTACTCGTTTGGGCTACAGACCGTTTATCTGCTCGGACCGGAGCCGCGGGCTGCTCTCGATCACGCGACACCGTTATACACAGCGCAGGGAGATACAGTGAAGAAAGTAGTAGAATTAGCCGCAGAATCCATAACATCTCTGTCAGATCTTGTGAGAAGCATTCAAATTCGGCACAGAATTCTGTTAAAGCTACGGATATCAGAACAAACGCCACTGATGTGGAAACCAGGAAAAACATTGTTCAATAAACACAAATCTCCACCATTCACCGTGGATTTAATATAACTACAGGAACAAATTGTGACAGAAATGGTCTAAAGTCTTAAAGTGTTTTTAAATGCTTCACACAACTTTTCCCAGCACTTCAAACTTTAAGTATTACCGAATTTTAAAGTTATTTTTAATGTGATGACATTATTTGTTCATCCTTCATAGGTTTTCCCATTTATAAAACTAAACGTTTCATAATGTAGGAAAGCAACCACTTATTTAAAAATAAAAAATACATTAAATTACCACTATTAGATGGCTGCAGAGAAGTACTTATATAGGCTTATCAGCCATTTGCACTCCCTAATATATATATATATATATATATATATATATATATATTGTATTTATTAAATTATATTTAGACATTATGAATGACATTGATAAAAGTTAATTTTGAACTGCATCTCAACTACCCAGATAGCACAAGTATATCTGTAAGACGTCTTGTACATGTGTGTACAAGATGTACATGTGTGATTAGGGTGAGTGCTTTACTGTCAGGTGCTGGTGCCACCTTCTGTAGAGCTTAAAGGCACTGGTGCTGGTGTCCTTAAATGCTAGTCTGGAGCCCTACAATGGTTCGCGATGTCAGAAAAGTCATAACAATATTAGAAGAATGTTGTCTGTGGTATATTTTGAAGGATTTTTTAATAGGTTTAATGGGAGGGCTCAATGTCTTATGGACTATCCTCCATTGCAGTCACATGCCCCTCGGATGGCCAACTCCTGTAGTTTGTCAGCTGCCACACTCTCTCTAGCATCAACATCTTCCAGACTTGCCCCCTCTACACAGATTCTTATCAGATCTTCCACTGTGTCTGAATGAAGGGATGCTCTAGTGCAGCACTGAATGAAAATGCTCTTAAAACACTTAATTTAGATGTTCTTTTTATTTCATTTATCTTGAGATGTTTTTAAGTTTAAATATTAGCTCAGTGAAGCACTTTAAGCACCAACACTTGTTTCAGTAAGTTACCTTTCTTGTAGAATTGTGCTTCAAATAAAGAACTTTATGTTGACCAGATTGTTAGTTAGTCGTTTACTAGTCAATATTGCCTATAAGAAAATTTGGGTGCACCTAACTTTTGTGCTGGTGCACCTAAGAAAAAAAGTTAGGCGCACCAGTGCACCCAGTGCAAAAAGTTAGTCTAGAGCCCTGCCAAAGATTCACAGCTCTTCTTAACAGTCATTGGACAGACCGAAGACTTTGCCTGCGTCTCAGTGTGCATACTATACATCCTAAATTATATGTGTAGAAAAATACCTGAAGAGTGAATTACATTTACACGCGTTACTAAGTAATTTTTTAAATCTGTAATTTTACTTTTACTTAAGTATATTTTGTGTGAAGTATTGTACTTCGCTACATTTACCGCTACATTTATCTACCGAATTAATCGAAATATTGTGCCAAATTGCATTGTTTCTTACGGCAAACGGCTTGATTTTTAAGAAGCTGTGTCAAGTCAAAAGTTGTTTGTTCAACAAAAATAGATGAGAAACTTACTTAGTTGAATAATAATTTTTGTATTTTTTTATATTACAGAAACACACAATATAGGACAATTAATTTATTGGACGTTGGTATCTTTCATCATAATGCCACATTTTTATATTGTTTTATTATGTTTGAAAGCAATAAGCTGCTTGAGTCTTTTACCACAGAGGTATGTGGTATAACACATATTTTACCCCTTAAACACAGTAAAATAACTATATTGCATTACTTCTCATTGCTTTAAAGGGACAGTTCACCCAAACATAAACAGTTCAATCAAGTGTTTGGTTACCAGCATTCTTAAAAATAACCTTCAACATTAGAAAGGAACTTATATAGGTTTGGAACAAGTGGAGGGTGAGTAAGCGATAACAGAATTTAAATTTTTAGATAAACTATCCCTTTAACATGCTGTCGACATTATTTGGTGTCTCGTGTAGCTGATACTGCGCAACTGTGTAATTAACAAAAGTGACCTTTTGTATGTTTTCATAAACATGTTTGCTCCCTGCACTACAAGTCACCTCAGTCAGTCTTAGTTTCTTGGTGTTGACAGGAGCGAAAGTACTTTTTAGTATTCAAGTATTTTTACCATGCAAGAGCTAAACTATTTTTCACATTTTTGCCAAACGTCAAGACAAATTGTGTAACAGACTCATGAGGAACATGAGATTCATCAGGCCACATGCGATGGGAGTTCTGCTGTTTACCTTGCAGCCCTCGCAAGAACTGACACCATAGTGGTACCCGGAAGACTTGTCCTGGCAGACGAAGCAGGGATTGTAAATACGGGGCGGAGGTGGTGGAGAAGGGGAGCTGGGCATCATCTCCTCCGAACTGGTGCTCTGGGTCTCCACCGCTGAAGAGGAGAGAAAAGAAAACATGAGACGCTTCGTCTAATCACATCACTTCACTCTATTTACACAACACAGGAGGATTTAATGAGGGAGATATTAAACGCCACATGGAGAGAAGAAAAGATCCTCCCGTGAACCTTTTAAACCGTATCCGATTTCAAAGAGACACAAGGGCTTTGAAAACTGTCATTATTCCTCGCTAAACCTTTTTCATGATGCCCTCAAGCAAAAACTTGCAAGACACTACCATCGCCGCTTTTTGACTGAAATTATAGCACAGTGTCAGGTTCCCCCCCACACCCATTTCTCTCTCTCCCACTCTTTCTCAAACAATCTCTCCCTCTCGCATTACTTCCTTTCTGTTTAACTTTTCATCAACCGACAAGGTCAAAAAATCAGGCTTCCCACACCGTCGGTGAAACCAGACTCTGAAACCATGCCCAGAGCCTCCATACAGTCAAACATGCTGCGTCCCCGTCACCTACCCGCCTCCGAACAACTCGCGCCACCAAAAAAAAAACAACAACACCCGTAGCTACGACAGTGCAAAATCCCCTGCTGGAATTCCTCAAGTCAGGATATACGTGCTGCCTGATCTCGCTGGTTTTGCTCTTGTAAGCGTTTCCTCTCTCTCTGTCACGCTGCTTGTTTCTCTTTCCCTCTGTGGCTGATCTGCGGTGCTGGTTGCTCAGGGTGAGCTGCTCCAAGCGTGTTGTAACAGGCCTAAATAACAGATTATAATGATTATAGCCCCATTGACTCCCTCTGCCAATGCATTGATGAAATTGACAGTTGGATGTGTCTTCAGTTAAACAAGGAGAAAACTGAAGTCAACAAAGATGAAGTTCTCAAGGTGAATGCATACCTTGACTCAAGGGGTCAAACAACTAAAAATCAAGTCAGAAATCTTGGGGTGATTCTAGAGACAGACCTTAGCTTTAGTAGTCATGTCAAAGCAGTAACTAAATCAGCATACTATCATCTCAAAAACATTGCAAGAATTAGATGTTTTGTTTCCAGTCAAGACTTGGAGAAACTTGTTCATGCCTTTATCACCAGCAGGGTGGATTATTGTAATGGTCTCTAGGGGTGGACCGATATGTGTTTTTCAGGGCCGATGCCGATACCAATTATTACAGATCAAGTAGACCGATAACCGATATTTTGAACCGATATACGTGTCTGGTGTAAAAATGAAAATGAATGCCAAAATTAATAATAACAAGAGCTCTGTCAAAAAACGTTCTTTAAATGCTTTTAAACATGTCTTTAATTCTGAAAACTGTTAATAACAACAACATTAAATAAACAGTAATATTAATAATAACATAAGTGCAGGGATCACCCAGAAGCATTCTGTAAACATTTTGTAAAACTTAAAGTAAACGTATTTAGCGTATTGTGTGATTATTCTCAACAAAAGTCAGGGTTCGTACACATTTTTACCAACAAATTTCCATGACTTTTGTGACAATTTCCATGACCTAATTTCACATTATTTTACAATAAGAATAAAAATCTGTTCAAATTATCATAGCATTTTAACTAAAATGAATGACTATTTATACTATTGTTTGCTTTTTTGTTTTAGTACAAGCTGAAACTGCGCCAGATGTGAAGGTCCTTGGAGTCCGAAATTTCACATGCAAAAACGCATACAAACATTTCTGACTCGGTGTGTAAGGACCTTTACTCCACACAGAGAACATATCACTATTATCATTTATTTAACTCAGTTAAAGGCAGGGCCAGAATTTCGTTTTGCAATATACATACATATGTAGGGCCCTATGAAATCCGTTTGAATTTTTCCCAAATTCCATTTTATTTTTTTCTAAATACATTTTTCTCCGTTTCAATTTTTCTAGATTCCGTTTTTTTTCCGTTTTCATTTTATAGACTCCTTTTTAATGATCAAATTAAATTGTATTTATCAAAAAGCATGTCTAATTAATTAAAATCATGAAACTTATACAATTTAATTTATTAAAAGTGTAACAAAAATGACATGTTTATGGCCATATGAAATGTTATATTTTTTTCTTACCTTATGTTTTATTGTTGCCAAATTCTGTTTTAGCTCGTCTGATTATTTGAATGCATACAACAAATTTTTTTACTCTTACAGTAGCCTTATGAATTTTTTTTTTTCCTCAGAAATTCTGTGTTGTGTATTTAAATTTGACTGGTTATCAGATTAAGGCATAAAACATCGATTTAATTTATATTTTAATGAATGAAAATTAAACATTTACATGTTGAAAAATAAAGGGGATTTAGCCTACTATTAAAAATAAAATATTTTGTGATTATGTCTTAATAAAATAAAGTTTTATTATTTGTCAACAGTAGTAGTTGACGTGTTTTTGAAGTAGAACTAAATTCACAGTTTCATTGTTTGTAGGGACAAACAGATGCAGATAATTAAAACGTGCACATTTCTTCTCTTTCTCTGTCACTCTCAAAATGGGCATATTTGAGAAACAAGTCGAGTATGCTTCACTGATTATAATTGTCGGTCATTTAACATTTCTTTCGTAAAACAGTTGACTAAACACCTTACCTCGCTCTCTTTTATTAATCTGACGCTTCGTCGCGCGCTCAGCATCTGTGAACGCTAAACTCCACCTACTTTGATTTGATTTGAATTCAATTACTTTGACATTGACGAGCGCTGTTTGCCGCTGAGGCAGAGCAGACTTTTAAACGAGCGCTGCGTAATCGAGGACAGCAGATGCTCATGTAGGCCTATAATTATCTTTATTGAAGTGAGTTAGGTTTAAATCGCAATCGTCAAGCATTAATTAATGATTTTTGTTGTTGGAATTTTACACATAATAATCCACGATGATCACAGTACACAAAACTGAAATTGCACGTCAAAATAACAGTCAATATTTTTTGAGACCCACACTGTAAACCCGGATAAGTAGAATTTACTTAAAAAAAACCAGGTAACCCGTTGCCTTAAAATTTTTAAGTAATGAAGCATTAGTTGAATAAGTGAGGTGAACTACGTTCAATGTACTTAAGCCCATAATGGAATGGAATAGAACATTTAAGTTGAATGTACTTATAACCGAGTTACAGTAACTGAAGATACTTAGTTTAAACAATCATTCCCCACCCATTTATTTAACTCAGCTTGTTAAGTAAGCATTACTCCATAACCAATTTAACTCAATTGTATATTCTAACTGACCCAACTTAACTTTTTGTTCCTGAAACTCAAAATATCTTTCAATCAATAGAGCCATGTAAAATACATACATACAACTGCAACATTACACTGATCCAATTTTATTTTTATTGAACATGTCTTTTTTTTTAACAACAAAAGAAACAAAGCCATGGCCTAATACACTCAAAAAAAATATTCTTTAAACTTATTTAAATTATGGACAGTGGTTCCACACAACCAAATTGTTTTACATTATTTACATTAATGGATTTTTTTTGAGTCTATGTAAAATTACTGTGTTGAGACAACACAATTGAATGAGGAAAATCAATGTGAAATAGTAATGTCCAACCAAATCAATTTAATCACTTTCCTTTAACTTAAACCAATTAAGTTCAGTCAACATGTTTTGGTTTACTAAAAATTGGCCAAATGTTTCACTGAACCAACATAAGGAGCTTGGTTTCAAACAAGCCAATTAAATTATGGACAGTGGTTCCATCCAATTAGTTATTGTTATTTTAACTCAATTGTTTCTATTTGAAGTTACTCCCTTTAAAAAAGCATTTTGTGTGTGTGATTGTCATGTAATGACTCATACAAAGGCAAGATTTGTAACAAATGATCAAACTGTATTTGTTAAACAAGCATAATAAACAGTTTTAAACAGCCTGCTCAATCTTACATTCAAGAGATTAGACTTGTGCAAATGCATTAACATTGTTTTTCAGTTTCAATGCATTATTTTAGAAAAGACAACAAAAATAAATAAGTTCTTCCTCTTAATTGAGAAAAAAAGAAAGAAAAAGTTGGCAGATTACAATTGAGGTTCTTGTCAGAAATTAATTCTGTAATATATTAAACAACTTTTACAGAAAAAGTTACTTCTACTATGCCACGCAGCCTCCAAGAAATGGGCAGCTTGCACTACTTCCTCTAAAAATAAATCTGAACAAAAACATTTCAATTTAGACTAAGAACAGATAGCTAACAACAATTATCAAATGACATCTTGAATCATTGAGATCACTAATGTAGTCTAATGGATATATCTTTTACTGAAAATTACAGATGCCCTGAGCACATACGGGAAATAAGTCACCTTGCAACAAATTTGAACATGCTATAAATACAGCTGAACAAGTGTAACCCACATTACAAAACCATTTTCTAAAACTTGGCATTTAAAGGTAACCGATAAAACATTCCAGAAAGAGTCTCAGAGAAGAGCTTTGTCTTCAGTGTTTGCACTTTATTTGGATAGCTTGTTGCCATCAAGCACCAGAAATAACTTCTGTAGTACCTCGAAAGTGTACCTGAGTTCAGGAGGGTATAAGTTTAGTCCATATATCAGTCCCAGCAACATGGCTGTTGCATATGGTACACTGCAGAGGTCCTGGATAACTTTTTCACCTTCCAAGACCACTCCAACATCTGCTGGGCTGTCTTCAATGTCAGCACCTTCGTATCGTATGACATAGATTCCCACGACAGCTTTCTGGATTGCCTCCTGAGTGCTGGCACCGTCTGTATCCTACAGAGGTAATTTAAAATGATGGAGAACTCTTAAATTCCTGCATATTAACTGTGCCACAGCATTTAATATCCTTGAAAATACAGGAACATTTTTTGTTAATAAAAAATAAATAAATACTGACCATAAAATCCAGAATAAGACTGCTAGGGTCTTCATTTAGGTAGACACATAGGATTTGATTATGCATTCTCTCTTCACTTCAATGTCATCAGTCTAAAGATGCAAATAACAACATTAACAAAATATAGCCGTTACATTTTTTACACAATCACAGGCACACATTTAAAAATTGTCAGTCATTCCAGTCGTTCATCCATCATGTGCTTAATCATTTTCTTAAGGGAAAGAGCCTGCTCCTGGAGGGCCACTGTCCTGCGGAGTTTAGCTCCAACCTAATTAAATACACCTGAACCAGCGAATCAAAGTTTTTAGGAATTTTCAAATAAGACTTACAACTTCCAGGCAGGTGTGTTGGGTAATTTGTAGCTAAACTCTGCAGAACACTGGCCCTCCAAGAAGAGGTTTGGACAAGCCTGCCTTCTGTCAAAATATTTTTGTAAGCTAATGCATTTTCTAAATCTGCCAGTTTATAGTAATACTACATATTTTGCATTTATTGTACTTCAAATCTTAATAAATATAATCCTATTACATTTTCGTCTTTTTTGTGCATGCTGATGACCGTAACCCCAAAACTTAGACACTGGTGAGTTGAGAGGATAATGTTTCAAAGGGTTAAGTCACCCAAAAATTACTGTCATTAATTACTCACCCTCATGTTGTTCCGAACCCATAAAACCTTTGTTCGTCTTCAGAACACAAATTAAGATATTTTGATGAAACCCAAGAGCCCTCTGACTCTCCATAAGGATCCCATCACGTTCAAGGTCCAGAAAGGTACCAAAAACATTGTTGAAATAGTCCACGTGACATCATGTAATTTTATTTTGTGAAGCTACAAGAATACTTTGTGCACAAAAAAACAACATAACTTTATTCAACAATTCTTCTCCTCCGCATCACCCTAGCGTCATTTTGGCGAGTACCACAAAGCAAGCGTGTGCTTTGATCTGCACATAACACATGTGCGTGGTGCTGCTGATGTAGCTAACATGTGCTACGCCTTGATGCACCCTCTTGCCAGGGTGACTCAGAGGAGAATAATTGTTGAAGTTGAAGTTATTTTAGATTTTTTGCGCAACAAAAAGTATTCTCTTCGCATCATAAAATTCAGACTGAACCACTGATGGCAGATGGATTATCCTGACGATGCTTTTCATACTTTTCTGGACCTTGACAGTGGTAATACTTGGCAGTCAATGGGACAGTCAAAAGCCTCCTGGTTTCCATCTAAAATATCTTAAATTGTGTTCCGAAGATAAACGAAGCTTTTACGGGTTTGGAATGACATGGGGGTAAGTGATTAATGACAATTTGCAATTTGGGGTGGAGTAACCCACTTCACAATTTAAAGGTATACTGTAATTTTTTGTTCAAGATCAATTTAAATTAATCAATATATCAATCCTTATCCCAAAACATGTTTTCGTCTTACTCTGATACGTTATGGGAAGCCCTTTATAAGCATACATTTTAGTGGTAGAGATGCACCGGACAACTGGCCATAAATCACTATTTTTTCAGTTTTATTTTGGCCAGTTTCTATTCTTGACTTGCACAAACTTTATTGCACTAATTTCCCAAAATGTAATTTGTGTAGAAATATTACAAAGTCTGTAAAAACGACGGTCACAAAGGCCAAAGGCAGATCACGCTGAAGATGGATGGAAAGAGGACAACACAGATGCTGCAGCAGAGAAAATAGTGTACAAGGCAGCAAGCTCACTGTTTGCAAAAATTTTTACATTGAATTGGGGGTTTATATGAATGCATCGTTGAAGGGAACTGACCCGCTTTAGAAAAGTTTTGATAGCCATTTTTTTCTCTTACTCTGTATAATCACAGTGCTGCTTTTTGTACAGTGATAAACACATTTCAATTAGCCCATCTGCTATTATGTCTTGTGCATGACAGCTGTCATATTATAGAGCAAATAAGTTAGCTTAAAGGGGAAAAAAATGCAACTGGCATCGGAATCAACCAATGTGTTTGTTAACAAAAAAAAAATGAAATCCACAAAATGCCTGCAGTTTGGTTTTTACAAAGCTACAGTGTACCTTTAAATCAGTTATAGTTACATGTTCCACCAAGGGGTCAGTTCTGTAGAACATGACTCAACTGACATTAATAGCACAATGTTTATTACAATCATAGGCTGCACAATGCTGTATTGTAGCAGTATCGATGAAAATTCAATGATTTATTTAGCGATGAGCAGAGTCACGTTTACTGTTCTAAAAGGGCGGGCATGATTAACGTTACATGTCTGGAGCATCTATCATTTGAACAACTCGAAGTAGCGATCGGTTTGACAACGTCACTGTATGAGCATGTTCATAACCAAAACTTCAAATTGTGCTGAGCCATGGGTTGAAACAAAAGTAGGGAAAATTATTACTTGTTTATAAATCTTAAAAAAGTGATTCAGCGTTCACTTAACGTTACCTTTATCCAAAACGTCGTTTTCTCCGTCACATTCGTTGACATTCCTTTATTTCCCCAAAGGCAGTGATGAAGGAAACCGTGATAAAATGCATACTGTAATAAAAAAGAAAACGAAAAAAACGAATAACGTTAGCAGATACAATGCAAAAATTTCTGCAACAGTTGACTGTGGCATTATTTGAACTTGCTTCAGCCAATTGTAATGAGACTCCAATAGTTAAGTGTAAGAGCACAAGGAAGTTGTCTCGTTAAACTGCTTATCACATTAATTCGCCAGAAAACCAGTATGAATTCTAATATATTGTCCCATCCTTTGTTCCACAAGCACACGTATATAACGTTAAATAAGTGTTCACTAACGTTACAGAGAATCATGCGCTTTCCACATGCAACTCACATTTTCCAACCGCATGAAATCATCCATTAATGGCGCAATAAATAATTACACACAATACTCGACTATACTAACCGAAATTCGGAAGAGAAATTCACTAACGCTAACAGAAATGGGCTTAACACATAGAAACTTTAAATGTCCTTACCTTGATGGTACTCCTATCGCTGCCGCCATGTTCCTTCTTCGCGCTGTCTTCATCATACGTTAGAAATCGTCACATCCGGTTTTTGCGAAATTAAACCCTTTACATTAGTTTAACGATTGATAATTAAGTAAAATGGAAAATGAAACAGTTTAAGTTACACCATACAATAGTGTTTTGGAGGAAAGTTAAATATATTTGTGTTGTTTTAAAAAAAACTAATCTGAGTAAAACGAACAGTGGCACAAAACAAATTTTTTTTGAGTGGGGCTTATAGTGTGTAGTTTCCTCAGTGATGGCATGAAAAGAAAAAAAAATATCTTCCTCTTTAATGCCAATCATTACAATATTGTACTGCACCTCTTCAAATTTGGTTGACAAACTGCAAAACTCAGCCCTGCTGAACACTGTTATCTTAACATTTACTCTTAAAATAATTTGCGATTTCGTATTTTGTTTTTGACCCTCTGAACTTACCGTTGGACAGGCAAAACTTGATGATATTAAGTTGTTTTAGCTCAAACACATAATTACAATAAGATAGGCCATTAAAAAGTACAGTTTACTCAGAATTCATAATTAATGTAAAGAAATGACACATGTTTAAGTAATACAAACTCAGTTTGTTTGAGTAGACACTACTGATTGGACTTAAAAACTCAATTACAATAAGAAAGGACAAGAAAAAGTTCAGCTTAATCAGAATTAACAAGTAATGTCAATAAATTAGACACATTTAAGTAATATGTACTCAATCTCTTTGAGTTGAATCAAAATCTGGGTTTACAGTGCACCCCCCAAAAAATAAATTAGCCTACTTTCCACAAATCACGTTTTCAGGGAGCCCATGTATTATTAAGGGGAGCCCCTAGCTCCCCCGTAGTTCGCACCCTGCTCACCAGGATGGCCATTTTAACGTCATTTTGTGTGTAATTTTGCCGCTTAAACGCAACAAGCTGCACTTTTAGAGCCCCATATTTCAGCCTCGACTTTTAGTTTATGGCTTCGGGACAATTTTCACGTCAGACGCGGGCCGGGCATCGGGCTTCTTTTAGGATTCCTCCTTATTTTTGTATTTTAGAAATCCATCAATTATTATGGTGATGAAAAAGATTAGCCGCTCGTGGAAACAATACCGCGACTGACAAGAGCAGCTCGACCGGTCTAATAGCACACATTTGTCTAGGTTAAACGTTTAAACTAACATTGTGATATGCGTTTTTAAGTATTTTATATAGATTTAATTTTAGTCAAGTGGTGATTTAAGAAGGCTAAATTGATCAAACATAATAGTCAAACTCACTGTCTGCAGCTGGCCGATTGCTCAAAAGATACTTTAAAAACAAAAACTTGAATTTAATAAACAAATACATTTTCCAAACATATTTCTAAATTAACTTAATAAAGAAACGAAATACGCTTAGCCATTAAAACCGAAACTGAACTATTTGAATGGCTAGAACAGCAGCTGTGTAATGGGGAAGAGAGAAAGAAAGACATGGGCTCCAGTCGGACTCGGGAAGGTAATTCTGATCATCTGCTGGACAAGGATTGGACTGGGGCGTATGTTTGAGGCCCGTGCAGGACTCTACTGAGCTTGTTTGGTACCAAAGTCAATTTGGTGCTCGCAAGGCGGCTTTATACGGACGCCATTTGGACATGACTGAGTGCAGCGCAGTGGAAACCGCCTCTGGAGCGCGCGAGTACAGAACGGCTTAAAAAGACGTGCAAACAAATAATAGGCTACATTTTAGTGACAATGCAACCCGATTAGGCAGGTGACAATTCTGTCAACTGTACCAAAATGCCAGAGAAAGACTTGTGCAGACGAGATGCGCTGATTACGTGTTTTAAGAGAAGGTCAAAGAGAGGAAACACAGCTGATGAATCCGTTTTCAAATGACCGATTTGATATTCTGTGTGGATCTATTTACTCTTCAGCCTACAAGCTATAGGCTATTGAATAAATGTGTGAATATCCATCATTTTAAATTCGAAAGCTGCGGGAAAGAGTAGAAATATGCGATATAGCCCATGCGCAATCCCGTACCGAAATTCAGGACCCGAATAAACATAATTGTATTATACAAAGATTTGTAAAATAGATTTCCATGACTTTTCCAAAACTTTCTGGGTTTATTCATTTTTCCAAAACTTTTCCAGGCCTGGAAAATGCGGTTTTAAAATTCCATGACTTTTCTAGGTTTTTCATGACCGTACGAACCCTGAAAAGTTATAATAATTGTAGTAGTTGTTTTACGTATATTCTACTGCACCACAGTAATATATTTGGCTAAACCGAACTTATATTTCGGAGCTGCATTACGGAGGCTGCCGTGTGCAGAACATCATCTAGCCCGAGGGAAACAAAATCATGTGCCTTCGGGCTAGGAAACAGAAAATCATGCAAAAATTCAACCGGCGAATTCGCACGTGCGCGCTCGGGAGAGGGAGAAAAGGCGAGGCCTGTCTGCTCACTCTCCATCTCCTCGAGCTCGACATCCGACATCGACATATATTACTCTTACCTTTATGAGAAAAAAAAAATATATATTTGTAACATGTAAAATAAATATAGTATGTTATTTACTGTGAAATCTATGCTTACCAAGCAGTTTTACAAGGAATTCAATAAATGCAGCGTCTTCTTCCAAGATCCGTAGCTTAATGTGCGCAGGAGAGTAACTTATGCACATGCGCATTGCGCAATGCCTTGGTGATTTAAAAAAATAAAGATAAAACAAAAATTAAAACTCCATATTTAAAGAATGAATCCTACAAATATATAATGTAAGTGAAAAAAAATTAAAATTAAAATTTCTGTTCATTTTAAAAAAACCTTTTATTTTATTTTCTTTTTGTTTTGTTTTGAAAAATAACCGACCGTTGTCTGAGGCGCGAATTCCGACCGTGACCGTGAGAAGAACGCTGAAGATAGGAGACGGGAGGAAACAAGCCGATTATGTTTGCGTTAATTAAGTGGGTGGAGGATGGAAAATTCTCAATTCTGCCAACTGAACATATTCATTTTGATGAGGATGAATACTTCGCGGGTATGGAGGAAAAGGACGTTTATTTGGTGGAGTGGCGCCAAGGCGTCAAGGCGTCAAAAGGTGGATGGCCGGTCTATGAGGCCTCCATCATCAAGATAGCAGGTGCCTTTTTTTTTTATCTCCAATACAATATTCCTTTATTCTCGTTTATTATGCCTTAACGTCAGCGCTTGTAGACTTGAAGATATTAGTAAAATATTAATGTTTTAGTTCATTAACACCAGTATGTTGTGACGTACTTTAGCCTTTTCTTATTATTCTACCTCCTCAGAAAGGGAAAAAACTTTACAAATAAAACTTAAGGAAATTGAAGAACAGCTACCCAAGCCAGACATTATTCAGAGAAGAAGTAAACCTTCTATGAAACTCCTTGAGGCCGCAGAGGTGAGAGACGAACCAGCAGCTAAGAAAAAGGTGAGTGTTTTGCCGTACATATATATAAGTACATATATATGCCGTACGTACATATATACATATATATATAAAAAATTATTCAGACACCAGATATATTTTTTGATATTTTTTACTAGTGGGTGCAGGACACTATAGTTAATTTATGTAAGTGAGGATAGCAAAATAAAGTAAACTGTGACATATCATACCCAAACATTCTTGATACAGTGAACTACCAGTAAAACTGATTAAAAAATTTGGTAACAAAAATTTGATTTGACACTTTGACAGGGTTCGTACGGTCATGAAAAACCTGGAAAAGTCATGGAATTTTAAAACCGCAATTTCCAGGCCTGGAAAATTTTTGGAAAAATAAATAAACCCAGAAAGTTTTGGGAAAGTCATGGAAATCTATTTTACAAATCTTTGTATAATACAATTATGTTTATTCGGGTCCTGATTATTATTCGGGTCCTCTACTGACCTCCGCTTCCGGCGCTGCATTGTACAGTCGACGTTAGGGATGGCTCCGCTCAATTTGTGCTTTAATATACTTTTTTACGTATTTTTACTTTCTCTTTTTACACGCATAACGTCTGCACTATTTATATACGACAGAAGAACACTTTTGGACATTGGACACCACTGCACTAACCTGCTTCAGGACACTTTATCCACGGATCCAGCGTGGCCATTGGAGATACTTCGGAACACCGAGGTTAACAAAGGCCGCCTCAATAATCCCAGGCGGCGAAGGAAACACCGCGGGAGACGCGCTGGAATACGCAACAGACTGAGGAAACGGGCTCACAGTCCTCCTCTGCCGAGTATTCTGCTCGCTAATGTACAATCCTTGGAGAATAAGATGGACGATCTTAGAGCCAGGATTAGTTTCCAACGGGACATCAGAGACTGTAACATCCTCTGTTTGACCGAAACATGGCTCACGCCCTCAGTCCCGGACAACGCTGTAACGCCGTCTGATAACTTCTCTGTTTTACGGATGGACAGAACAGCCGAGGCTGGAAAAACCAAGGGTGGTGGAGTGTGTTTCATGATCAACAAGAAATGGTGTGACCCCAGGAATATCTCCATTCTGTCGCGTTCCTGCTCGGCTCATCTGGAGCATCTCTCCATTATCTGCCGCCCATTCTACCTCCCCCGGGAGTTTACATCGATCATCATCACTGCCGTATATATACCACCACAAGCAGATACTAGCGTGGCTTTGTCCATACTTCACGACGAGCTCAGCGGCTATATCAACAAGCACCCTGACGCTGACGCCATCATAGCTGGGGACTTTAACAAGGCCAACCTCAAAAAAGTCATGCCAAACTTTCACCAACACATATCCTGTCCAACCAGAGGACTGAATACACTGGATCATTGCTACACCCAGTTTAAGAATGCCTACAAAGCTCGTTCCCTGCCGGCTTTCGGCAAATCAGACCACGCGGCCATATTTCTCACACCGGAATATAAACAACGGATCGTTCAGAGACCCCCGGTGGAGAGGGAAGTGACGCGCTGGTCCGCCCACTCTGAAGCTATGCTACAGGCGTCTCTTGATGACGTCGACTGGGACATGTTCCGGGCGAGTTCAACTGACGTCAGTGAATTCACGGATGTAGCAGTAAGCTTCGTAAACACGCTAACCGAGCAAGCCACCGAAACAGTAACAATAAGGACATTCTCCAATCAGAAACCGTGGGTGGACAGATCTATCCGGGATGCGGTTAACCAACGCACTGCCGCATACAATGCCGGTCTTTTGTCGGGGAACATGAGCGAATACAAAACAGCGTGTTATGCTCTCCGGCGTGCAATAAGAGCCGCTAAACGCCGGTACAGGGAGAGAATTGAGTCACATTTCCAGCTCAATGACTCTCGACGCATGTGGCAGGGACTGAAGACCATCTGTTCCTCTGGAAATAACTCTTCCGCGGAGGTGAGAGCAGATCCGCTGCTGGCCGAGGAGCTAAACTCTTTCTACGGCCGCTTTGAGTGTAACGTTAATGGCGGCGCGAATCTGCCGATCAACGCGTCAGAAAGCAGCAGACAGAGCAGCGATGGTTTTGCTATCACTTTTTCAGAGGATGACGTTCGGAGGGAACTAAAGAGAGTGAACGTAAGGAAAGCAGCAGGACCTGATGGGATTACTGGCCGCATTCTGAGGTCCTGTGCTGATCAGCTTGCTGGTTTGTTTACTTCCATCTTTAATGAGTCACTTGCTACCTCTGTTGTTCCCACCTCCTTTAAAAAATCTGTCATAATCCCTGTGCCTAAGAACAGTAAACCCTCTTGCCTGAATGACTACCGTCCAGTTGCCCTCACATCGACGGTCATGAAGGTTTTTGAGAGACTCTTAAAGAAACACATTTGCTCCTCCATCCCTGCTACCTTGGACCCTCTTCAGTTTGCCTATCGGCCAAATAGGTCTACTGATGATGCCATCTCCCAGGTACTGCACTCCTCCCTCACTCACATCGACAGCAAGAATGGCAACTATGTCAGGCTGCTATTCATCGACTATAGCTCAGCTTTCAACACTATAGTCCCCACCAAGCTTGCTGTCAAACTATCAGACCTCGGCCTAAACACTTCACTCTGTGACTGGATCCAAGATTTCCTCACCGCCAGACCACAAGTGGTGAAAGTCGGCCAGTTCACCTCCAACTCCATCACCCTGAATGTAGGAGCCCCACAGGGCTGTGTCCTGAGCCCCCTGCTATACTCTCTCTACACCCACGACTGCGTGTCCTCACACAGCTCCACTTCCATTGTTAAATTTGCTGACGATACTGTGGTTCTGGGCCTCGTTTCCAACAATGATGAGGCCGCATACCTGGATGAGGTGGAGAGACTCACATCATGGTGCCAGGACAACTGCCTCTCTCTGAACGTGAGCAAAACCAAAGAGCTGATTGTAGACTTCAGGAAGAGACAGCTGCAGCCCTACACTCCTCTTATGATCAGCGGGACCCCTGTGGAGAGGGTGAGCAGCTTCAAGTACCTCGGTGTAAACATCTCCGAGGACCTGACATGGACTGCACACATCCAAACACAGGTCAAGAAAGCCAGGCAAAGGCTGTACCATCTGCGACAGCTGAGAAAATTCAGGGTCTCACCAGCTATCCTGAAAACTTTCTATTCAGGGGCCATAGAAAGTGTACTGACTCAGTGCATCTCAGTGTGGTATAATAATGCCACAAACCAGGACTGCAAAGCTCTGCAGAGAGTAGTGCGCTTAGCTGAGCGCATCTCAGGGTCTACTCTCCCCTCTCTGCAGGGCATCTACCTCAAACGCTGCAGAAGCAGAGCTGCTAAAATCATCAAAGACTCAAACCACCCCGGTAACCATCTTTTCATTTTACTGCCATCTGGCAGGCGCTACAGGAGCATGTTGGCTAAAACTGAAAGACTGCAGAGGAGTTTCTTCCCTCAGGCCATCAGGCTCCTAAACTCAGTCTCATAACAGCATAACATCCACAGGACTCAAATTTAATAAACTGTAATCACAACCATTATTCCCCATCATCCACACTGCTGCTATGTGTACATCCCCGGTACAACCTATTTGCACATTCTCATGCACTGCACACTTTATCTCATTGCACATCTTACCCCTTATTTTATTTCATTATTTGTTTCTTACTTCATTCTCACCATATTTGTATATATATATACTCTCTCGTGTTTTTGTTTCATAGTTTTTATTGCTTTTATGTTATTTTTATTTTATTATCTGCACGTCTTTTTAAGCCGTTCTGTACTCGCGCGCTCCAGAGGCGGTTTCCACTGCGCTGCACTCAGTCATGTCCAAATGGCGTCCGTATAAAGCCGCCTTGCGAGCACCAAATTGACTTTGGTACCAAACAAGCTCAGTAGAGTCCTGCACGGGCCTCAAACATACGCCCCAGTCCAATCCTTGTCCAGCAGATGATCAGAATTACCTTCCCGAGTCCGACTGGAGCCCATGTCTTTCTTTTTCTCTTCCCCATTACACAGCTGCTGTTCTAGCCATTAAAATAGTTCAGTTTCGGTTTTAATGGCAAAGCGTATTTCGTTTCTTTATTAAGTTAATTTAGAAATATGTTTGGAAAATGTATTTGTTTATTAAATTCAAGTTTTTGTTTTTAAAGTATCTTTTGAGCAATCGGCCAGCTGCAGACAGTGAGTTTGACTATTATGTTTGATCAATTTAGCCTTCTTAAATCACCACTTGACTAAAATTAAATCTATATAAAATACTTAAAAACGCATATCACAATGTTAGTTTAAACGTTTAACCTAGACAAATGTGTGCTATTAGACCGGTCGAGCTGCTCTTGTCAGTCGCGGTATTGTTTCCACGAGCGGCTAATCTTTTTCATCACCATAATAATTGATGGATTTCTAAAATACAAAAATAAGGAGGAATCCTAAAACAAGCCCGATGCCCGGCCCGCGTCTGACGTGAAAATTGTCCCGAAGCCATAAACTAAAAGTCGAGGCTGAAATATGGGGCTCTAAAAGTGCAGCTTGTTGCGTTTAAGCGGCAAAATTACACACAAAATGACGTCAAAATGGCCATCCTGGTGAGCAGGGTGCGAACTACGGGGGAGCTAGGGGCTCCCCTTAATAATACATGGGCTCCCCTGAAAACGTGATTTGTGAAAAGTTATTATTTTTTGGGGGGGAGGGGGTTCTCAAAATATTGACTGTGTTATTTTGACGTGCAATTTCAGTTTTGTGTACTGTGATCATCATGGATTATTATGTGTAAAATTGCAACAACAAAAATCGTTAATTAATGCTTGACGGCGATTTAAACCTAATTCACTTCAATAAAGATAATTATAGGCCTACATGAGCATATGCTGTCCTCGATTACGCAGCGCTCTTGTTAGGATGACAAAAAAAGCTTTAAAAATCTGCTCTGCCTCAGCGGCAAACAGCGCTCGTCAATGTCAAAGTAATTTAATTCAAATCAAATCAAAGTAGGCGGAGTTTAGCGTTCACGGATGCTGAGCGCGCGACGAAGTGTCAGATTAATAAAAGAGAGCGAGGTAAGGTGTTTAGTCAACTGTTTTACGAAAGAAATGTTAAATGACCGACAATTATATTCAGTGAAGCAAACTACTCGACTTGTTTCTCAAATATGCCCATTTTGAGAGTGACAGAGAAAGAGAAGAAATGTGCACGTTTTAATTATCTGCATCTGTTTGTCCCTACAAACAATGAAACTGAATTTAGTTCTACTTCAAAAACACGACCTACTAGTCTATTCTCCTGTATCTTCATTCTTTTATTATTACAAAAGATATCAGCATCTCTCCTAATATGCAGTTTGACTAAAAGCCATTATTGACCGTGTTCAGTGAAGCTTGCAAGTGATTATAGGCCTCATTTTTGTCCACAGGCCAGTCAGTGGTGGCTGTTTCATAATTGTTAATGCTGGGAAAAGCTTTGAAATGTAGTGTGAAAAAAATATGTATTTATTTTCAATGTAATTGTTTATGTTGTTATTTTTTTTCTCTCACAGTTTTGTGTTGCAGTAGATTTGCAGAAACGTGATTTGAGGTAAGATGTTATTTTTTTATATTGCAGTAACAGTGAAGTATTTTGGGTAAAGTAGTGAATGTTTTACAATGCTGTTAATAGATGGCATAAGATTTGAGTAATATACTGTGTATTCTGTACACTAGTTATTATTAGGGCTGCACGATATATAATTTTAGCATCGATATCGTGATGTTTATAATACATATCGTTTTATTTATACTTATCATTTTGACGACAGCTGTCGTGTTGCAAAGTCACACGCTAGGGCTGGGCGATATAACATTTTTTAATATCTTCATGTTTTCAAAAATATTATAATATTTAATATATATCTCAATGTTTGTATTTGCTTTTAAATAATAAAAAAACATAATTGTATTTTGCCCCATTAAAAAAACTAACAAAAACCATTTATATAGAACAGTTATTGTTACAAAGTAAATACAAAATGTTTAGTGCAAATTTAAGCATCTAAAAGAAATCTAGACCAAGTGATCATTGCTTTTTATTGAATGAACACATGGAAGTAATGCAAAACAAGTACAGAATGTCAACTTTTTTAGTGCATGCAATAGACAATTTACACTGTGCAACTGGGGGAAATAAATTGGGACAAGTATTTTTTTTTTATTACACGTTTTTAGATATATATACATATACACACACACATACTATCTCTCTTACACAGACACACTGTTTCGCACACAAGCACCCAACACAAACTCTCTCTCTCTCACACACACAATCTCACACTTTCTCGCAGTTTTCTCTGACACACACACTCTCTCATGCACAAAAACTCTCTCTCTCTCTCTCTTTCTAACACACACACATACACACGTATGCAGTCTCTGTCTATATTATGAAAAGTGGTAAAACAAATTTAAAATATAATAGTGAAATTCCTGCAAATTGCAATCGCCTATGTTTCTCTGTTTAAATGACAGCAATAGAGTAATTTCTTATGGATGATTCCCCACCATGAGCACAAATCAATAGAATGTGGACTCATACATGGTTTATTTATCCTCATTTAGTGTACTGATTCATTATATATATATATATATATATATATATATATGTCATATTGCAATATATTGAAGAAAAAAATCGTAATGTGAGTTTTTCCAATATCATGCAGCCCTAGTTATTACATATGCTTTTTGAAGATACCTGTATAATAAACTAATGTATGTGTTTTTTTTCATGTTGAATGAACACTGGAATGGATTTATAGGTAAGAAAAGATAAATGTAAATGTTTATTTTTTTTGTAGGCGTACATATCCAATCACTTTTTCTTTTCTAAGAGGAGTATATTAAAATTAAGTGAAAGGAATATATGCAAGAATTAAGAAATCTTTACTAAACTTTAAGATGTTCTAAACATGTATGGCAGTTATTAATGTTTTGTTTATTATCCATATAATAAAAGTACACATTCATTAATTATTTCAAGCTTTGAAATGGGAATAAATGTTTTCCATGCCTTTTTAGTTTGTACAGTTGTGGTCAGAATTATTAGCACCCTTGAAAAATATGAACAAAGACTGAAAAATAATATGCTTTGTTAATAATTTTGATTTTTATATATAAAAAAAAATCTAACCTTTTATTGGAGAATAAAAATTTTAAATGTGAGGAAATGTAATTTAAAGGTTTTTTTGTAATACACATAGGCCACAAGTAATGGCACCCTTTTTTATTCAATAGATTTTGAAACCTCCATTTGCCAGTTTAACAATTGTATTTTTTTTCTGCTATAATACCTGATGAGGTTATAGAACACCTGACAAGACATCAGAGACAATTCCTTCATCCAGAATCACTCCAGACCCTTTAGATTCACAGATCCATGACAGTGCTCCTTCTGTTCAGTTCACCTCACTCATTTTATATAGGTTTCAGGTTGGAGGTTTGGAATGGCTTTTTTCATCCATGCGTGCACCAAAGCCATCTTGAGTATTTGCTGCTAAAACACTATTATTTTAGTTTTATCTGACCATAGATGGCAGTCCCATTTGAATTTTCAATCACGTCTTACAAATGTATATGCTGGAGATTGTTTTTGGAAGAGTGAGGAGACAGAAACTCAATCTTCCTCTACAATTCTCCAGCTGTGGTCCTTGAAGAGTTTTTGGCCACTCAAACTCTCCTTCTTACTGTACATTAGGATGATATAGACACACGTCCTCTTCTAGGTATATTCATAACATTTTATGTTGATTGGAAATTCTTAATTATTGCCCTGATGGTAGAAATGGGGATTTTCACTGCTCTAGCTTTTTTCTTAAAGACACTTCACTAATTTGTGAAGCTCAATTATCTTTTTCTGTACATCAAAAATATATTATTTTGTTTTTTTCTCATTGTGATGGATTATTAAGGGAATTTGGGCTTTGTTATTAAGCAGTATAAATAAAATGAATTAACTGCATGATTTCACCACTAGATGTCAGTATAACTCTAATTAAAACAGGGTTGTGCAATATAATTGCTTTGACAAATGTTATTAGATATAAAGTTGTTAGTAGGGGTTCAAAGAATTATGTATTGCTGAGTATCTATTTTTTTTTTTATGTAATGTTTATTGAAAAGCATAATTAGTATATAGCTTAAGTTAATCTTTGTTACATATGTGATTGTTATGTTTGCGTATTATGATCAGCTGATGTGATGTATCTTAATATATGCTAGTTATTATTTAGTTTTATCATTTAAACATAAATTCAAATGAAGTTAATGCTTGTATTTATTCCATATTTTAATATATAAACATTGTAAGCAGAAAATAATAAAGTGGTATTCGATATCATAGTTAATAGACATTATTGTAATGTGAAATAACAAGAAGGTGATTTTAAATTCTTTACTGTATTGTGTTTGTGAATTATGATGCAGTAATGTGTAATTTAATTTCTTTCTATATTGTATGTGTATTTATAGATGCCTCGGACGAAGCAGTCTCAGCGCTCCCAGGCAGCCAAGAAGAGGGTAGCAGACCGGATGGATGCTGATCCTGCAGAGGCTCTGCCGCCTCTTAAAAAATTGGCAGAATTACCTGAACATTGTGTGTATCACAATGAGTCTGAAAACAAGATCGAAAACAAGATCGAAAACAAGCCTGAAAACAAACCTGAAAACAAACCTGAAAACAAACCTGAAAACAAACCTGATAACAAACCTGAACTAACTGTGAATGCTGTTTCTAATTTATCTCCACAGACATCCTACATCAGAGGCTCTTTTCATCAAGGAGATTACCGTTTTGGTTGGAATAGTGGAAGCCAATGTGGTGCAAACAGTTTAACTGCAGTTATGATGTGTAAGATTAAAAATGTGTTGCAGTGGACAAGAAGTGACCTGAATGCTGTTCTGATCCATGGAGATGACCTGTACAGTGCTTTGAGAGGCGCAGGGAAAATCAGCGATCGTATATCAGGCTTCCTACGTGTTGATGAGCTGCCACACACACACACACTGAGAAATTGTCGATTTTCAATAAACTATGGTGAATCATTGACTGGTTTGCTTGGTATCAATACATATGATGGAGAACTACAAGGGTTTGCTATGTCACTTGATGAAGCAGTAAATCAAGCATTCCAGAGGTTTGATGCATGTTTAGTTAATATTAAGCAATACACATGTGCAGCTGTCAGAGAAGGATCTTGGTATGCAGTGATTGATCCTCATTCAAGACGTAGTGATGGTAGAAGTTCAGCTGACGGTAAGAGTGTAGTGGTTTACCATCGTGACTTGCATTCTCTGATGGTTCATCTCCGAAAACTAGGTGTGTCTATTAATGGACGTTACGAGGAGTTTGAGATAACTGGGGTTAACGCAGTTAAGATTGACAGAAACTATCAGTATGGTGAGTCATTCTGCCCAGTGATCCAGAAACCTGTTCAAGCCGTAAAAGAGAGTGAAGGTGAGAAGTCAGAAATGGAAACTGATGTTGGCTGTAGTCGATCTCTGAAAACGGAAATGCCTTCACACCCAATTTATGATAATACAGGTGATGTTGAATTTGTTTCAGAAACTGCCAGTGTTTCTTTACCGTTTAGTCCATTAACACTACAGCAACAAAAGAGTCTTTGCTTAAAGCTGAACATTGTAAATGTCATAAAAGAAGTCAATAATCCAAATGAGATTGTTGAAATGGCTGAACCTTGTGAAACTAAAGATATTGTAGCTGATGGTAACTGCTTTTTCAGAGCGGTAGCTTATGCTGTAAGTGGAAGTGAACGAGAACATCGAAAAGTGAGAAGAGCTGTAGCTACACACATCCTGCAGAATGAAGAGAAGTTTGTACCGTACCTCAGACAAGGATACAGCTCTGTACCAGAGTACATTACCACATCAAGGATGAAATTTGTTGGAACTTGGGCAACAGAGATGGAAATACAAGCAGCCAGTGATTTAATTGGTGTAGACATATTTACATACAGTCAAGAGAAATGGCTTAAATATTCATTTTCAAATGTCTCTCATAATAGACATAGTTGCGAACAGAACGGAATTTATTTGAAACATGTAAATAACTGTCATTATGAAGTTGTTGTATGTGTAAAGACAAAAGATGATAGTTGTGCGTCTTTTTGTAAATCACCATTTGAAAATTCAATGTTTAATGCATCATTAAAAGGTTCATATGCAAATAAGCTTAACAGACAAAAACTGCAATACGCTAGTAATAATGATGTAAAAGAGAGGCAAAAAATCCAAGTAAACAAAAGATATCATATTGATGAAACTTATAGAGAGAAAGTAATGACTTCCAGCATTAAAAAGTACATAAGAAATGAACAACATCGAAAAAAAGTTAAAAAATATAGTGAAGATAAGTACAATTCAAGTAATTTGCATCGTGAGACTGTTAAGCAGTACAGTACGGAGAAATATAAAGAGGACGAGTCACATAGACAGTCTGTTAAGCAGTACAGTACGGACAAATATAAAGAGGACGAGTCGCATAGACAGTCTGTTAAACAGTACAGTGTCCAAAAGTATAATAGTAATCAACAACATAAAAACATGGTAATACATTACAACATACAAAAATACAGAGATGATATTAATTTTGCTAATAATATTAAAATGAGAAATGTTATAAGACAGCATGAAATAGATATGAAAAGAAAGGAGATTAACTTTGTAATTGAACAGTTTAAAGAAAAAATATCTTCTGGTCCTGAATATGTTTGTGCAGTGTGTCATCGTTGCTGCTTCAAAACACAAGTCAAACATTGCAATAAGAACAAATACTTGCAAATATCAACTGAAGTTGGCTGTATAGCAGAAAAATGTATAACATTGAATTACCTTCATAAATGTAATAAAATGTGTAGGCAACATTGTGTACACAAAAATAGCACTTCTGAATCTTTATGGATTTGCCACACATGTGATAGAAAAATCTGTGAAGGTAAAATACCAGCTGAAAGTGTAGCAAACAATCTTGCTCTGGATCCTATTCCTTATGAATTGAACAGTTTAAACTCTCTTGAGCAACATTTAATAGCAAAGAATATTCCATTTATGAAAATGCTGGCTTTACCACGAGGAGGACAGAATGGAGTTCATGGCCCTGTAACCTGTGTACCCTCTAATGTTACAGAAGTGGTGAATGTTTTACCAAGATCAGAAAATGATTTGTTGATACCAGTAAAGCTTAAGAGAAAACTGACATATAAAGGGCACTATGACTATAAATTTGTGCATACTGAGAAGATAAAAACAGCTTTGGCCTACTTGAAACAAAATAACCAATTTTATACAGATGTGGAGTTTAACAACAGTTGGACTAATAATCTGAGTAAAATAGAAGAAGAGACGAATGATGAAAGTAACAATGAGGCTGATTTAAACATTTGTCAGGATATGTCTGTTGATAATGAACACAATACAGAAAATGAAGATGAGATCACTGATGAAACGCTTCATGATCGACAGCAGCATGGTTTGTTCATGGATTCATGTTTGCAGCCAGTGGACATTGCACAAGAGGTTTTAGATCAACATTTTGATGGAATTATGTCACTTGCACCAGCAGAAGGCAATAATCCAGTGAGATTGTTAATGGATGAAACTAATGAAGCCAAATGTTTTCCAGTTCTCTTTCCAAAAGGAACAGGCACATTTCATGATTCTCGACCTCAAAAATTAACACTGTCTAGGTATTTAAACAACAGAATTTTAAATGCAGATGGACGCTTTGCCCAAAACATTGACTATATTTTTTATGGACAATATTTGTCTGAGCTCAATCAAGTTATCTCTAACGTATCTATTGCTTTGAGGAAAGGCTATGATCCAAAGAACAAACAAAAAATTACCTCAGAAATGCTGACGGACAAAGATTCACTTCAAAGGATCTTAAATTATGATGAGGGTTACAAATTTTTAAAGCCAGTGAGAGGCAGTCCTGTTTTTTGGCAATCTGTTCAAAAAGATTTGTTTTCAATGGTGAGGCAACTTGGTATCCCAACATGGTTTTGCTCATTTTCATCAGCGGACATGCGATGGCCAGAGTTCATGGAGTGTATTGCTAAACAAGAGGGTTGTGAAACTCCTATTGATGAATTGGACTGGTCTGACAGATGTGGGATGCTTAAGAGAAATCCAGTAACTGCTGCCAGAATGTTTGATCATCGATTCCACTGTTTTCTGAAAGATGTGATTATGTCACCAGCTCAACCAATCGGAAAAGTAATAGATTACTTCTATCGAATTGAATTTCAACAACGTGGATCACCTCACACACATTGTCTGTTTTGGGTTGAAAATGCACCTCAAGTGGACAGAGATGATGATGATGAAGTTGTAGCATTTGTTGATCGCTACGTCACTTGTGAAATTCCACCTGAAGATGAAACAGATATGCATGAAATTGTGAGCAGTGTCCAACAACACAGCAAAAGACATGCAAAAACATGTAGAAAGAAAGGTACTACATGTAGATTTAACTTTCCACGTCCACCTAGTGAAAATACTTTCATTACAAGAAGCCAACAAGTAGATAAGAATGAAAAAACAACAGATGAAGGACAGTGTGAAAGTAAAGACAGAAAGGAAGACAACTGTAAGCAAATGTCAAAAGAATTAGCTGAGTCTATAATGAAAAAAGTAAGAGAATGTTTGCTGAACAGTGATGCTGTCTATGATTCTGTTGAGTCTATGTTTGCATCTATTGGTATAAATCAAGAGATATTTGAATGTGCTTATAACAAAATGACAAAGAAAACAAATGTTGTGCTGAAGAGAAAGCCAAGTGATGTGTGGGTGAATCAGTACAATAAGGATCTTTTGCGATGCTGGAATGCTAACATGGACATACAGTTTGTTGTTGATGCTTACTCTTGCATAGTATACATAATTTCCTACATTTCCAAAGCAGAGAGAGAAATGGGATTATTGTTGGCAAATGCACAGAAAGAAGCACAGAAGCAAGGCAATATGGATGCAAAACACGCTTTAAGAAAACTTGGAAGTGTTTTTCTTCATAATAGAGAGGTCTCTGCTCAAGAGAGCATTTATCGTTTGACTAATATGAAACTGAAAGAAGGATCAAGAAAAGTGGTTTTCATTCCAACCGTTAATACAATAAAAATTAGTTTACTGTTAAATGCCATAAATAAAAAAGCTGAAAATGGAGAAACTGACAATGATGAAATATGGATGAAAAGCATCACAGATAGATACAGAGCCCGTCCAAACACGAAAGAATTTAAAGAAATGTGTTTAGCATCATTTGCATCAGAATACAGAGTTGTGTCTAAATCTGAAAAGTCTTGCTCAGACAGAGTACAATTGGAAAATGGCATGGGGTTTGTGAGAAAAAGAACTCATACAGAATGTGCAGTTGTACGGTATGCTCGTTTTTCACCCACTAAAAATCCTAAAAATTATTATCAAAGTATTTTGGAATTATTTTTGCCTCATTTTTTGCAAAACCAACTGAAACCACCAAATTTCACTTCATATCAGGATTTTTATGAGACTGGATTCGTAGCATTGTATAATGATGAGGTTGAGTCAGTGAAAATCATAGTGGACACAAACAGGGCAACATTTGAAAAAGAAGCAGAAACCATACAAAGAGCTCAAGATGACTTAGAACAACATGGACCAATGGAAGATGCTTGGGCCCAAATTTGTCCAGAAGCAGAACTTGAGCGTTTAGAATGTCTGGATCAGAGAAAAGAACAACCAATAGAAACAGAGGAAGGTGATGATGTCATACCTGATCTATTACCAAATGTTAGCGCTTTCACATTAGAAAAGAATCCATGTGCTATGACAAAGAAAGATGCGATGGTTTTGCTGCGTTCTTTGAATGAGAAACAGACAGAAATCTTTTATAAAGTGCGTAACTGGTGTCTAGCAAAAGTACAAGGTGAAAACCCAGATCCATTTCATGTGTTCATATCTGGCCCTGGAGGTGTTGGAAAGTCAGTATTGATTAAAGCAATCAATTATGAAACCTCTCGCATTCTATCAAAGTTATCAGAAAACCCAGATGAGACACATGTGGTGTTAACAGCCCCGACTGGTGTCAGTGCCTTTAACATAAATGCAAAAACTATACATTCAACTTTCTCTATTGGAATAAATGCTTCATTGCCATATCAGCCACTTGGAGATGAAAAAATTAATTCTTTGAGAGCCAAATTTGGAAAACTGCAAATATTAATAATTGATGAAATTTCAATGGTAGATCATAAACTTTTGGCATATATTCATGGCAGATTGAGACAAATCAAACAAACAGGAGATTATTCGGCATTTGGAAAAGTCTCAGTAATAGCAGTTGGAGATTTTTATCAACTTTCTCCAGTCAAAGGAAAACCACTTTATACTGAACCAGCGAACAGTGTTAATCTTTGGGAAAGTCACTTTACTTTCATTGAACTTACAGAGATTATGAGGCAGAAGGACAAAGAGTTTGCTGAATTACTAAATCGTTTAAGGCTACGTAAAAAGGATGAACCAATGCTCCAAGATGACATTGCTATGCTTAAAAAATGTGAAACGGGTGATGGTGATGACAGTACAAACATTCACATTTATGCAACCAACAGTGAAGTTGATGTGCACAACATACATATGCTGCATAAATTATGCTCTGACACAGTTACTGTAAAAGCACAAAACTTTGAGAGAAATCCTAAAACTGGCCGAATGGAAGAAAAAGATGGCCATCATTTCAGAGTTCATAACAGCTGTTTAGAAAAATCCCTTGAATTAGCTGTTGATGCTCGAATAATGCTACTGAAAAATATTGATGTTTCAGATGGTCTTGTGAATGGAATTTTTGGGACAATTAAAGAATTTCATTATGTTGATAATGAAACATTTCCATCAAAAATATATATTGAATTTGACAATGAACAAATTGGTAAAGAAATGAGAGCCAAACATCCATGTTTAAAACCTGGACTGGAGAAAGCAACACCAATCGAACCTGAGGAAGACAAAGTAACAAGCAGTGGTGGTGTCAGAAGACAGTTTCCTATCAGATTAGCTTGGGCTTGCACAGTTCATAAAGTACAAGGCCTAACGGTGGACAAAGCTGTTGTTTCAATGAAAAAGATATTTGCTCCAGGACAAGCATATGTAGCATTAAGTCGAGTGACCTCTCTTGATGGACTCATCATAGAAGATTTCAAGGAAAAAGCTATTTTTGCGAAAGACAACATTAAGGAAGCACTACAGACTATGCCTCCATTCATTGCTGTAAAAAATGTTGAACTGGGCCCCTAAAAGTTTTTTTTGTAAAGCAAAATATAATAAAAAAATGTCCCTTGATTTTTGGGGTGACTTGGACATTTTTATAACATTCAGGTGTTTTTAAACCTGCTTGCCAGTTCGATGAGAACCACCCATCCACAATAAAACTTAATTAAAACAGCATTACAAATCTATTCATCTCATGATCATTGTTTAATTAGATGTAAATTGAGCCCTAGTTTTAATAGCACCTTGGACTGAATATCAATATATCGACTGTTGCAAGGAAAATAAAGAGAAAGTCAAAGATCAGAAGAAGAAGAGTCAACAACGATTGTTGGTGTTGTTTTCAAGCAGTAGTTTCAGACCTTCAGAGGTGTGTTTTTAGCTTCAGGAAACTCTCTTTCATCTAGACGGTCCCATCTCTGGAGAAACTGTTGAACAACTGTGTTTTCAGGATTGATTATCTGGAAGTTAAACTGTTAAACTGGTAGAACCATAAGAAAACCGATATTTATGATTCAAATACATCACTTCAGGAGAAAAAAAATTCACACTCATGTGTATCGAATGTGTGTAGAAAAAATATAAAAGTACTTGTTACATTTTACTCTTTTTTAGAGTTATTCAATTTAGTTAACAATCATATAAAATATTTAAAAAAACAAACTGTATATACATATATTATATTTGTTGCATGTTTTGTAGTGGATGTGTATCTTTTCATCTTCTTGAACATTGTTATTTGTCATTGAATGTCCATTATTTCTGAAAATCTCTCTGATTTAGTTGAGTATGGAGGTGCTGAAACTCACCAGATTGGCAATAACATAATGGTAGCCCCGGCTGTTCTTTCCGAGTGCCACAACCTACAGGAAAGAGAATCAATATCAGTTTATAATCCATGTAAGAAGAGCCCAGGGGTCTCATATATTCCCTCAGGTGAGCTCCTCTCTCCATTTACACTGTCTTAAGTGACAAAGGCGCTCAACATTGATGGATGTTTCCACATGGATCGGCTGACAGTCTTTGATATGGCTTGCTACTGTACGCTGGCCAACGGGAATACACATGGACAAAACCCTACATGTCTCTGACTTCCTACGCATGAACAAAGGCACAGCTGGGCCGACCCAAACTGATGAGTGACCCGAACTGACCCTGCAACCTTCACCTCAGACCCCTTTCAATAGTGGCCATTAGTGAAGCGTACAAACAATGATCACTTCAAGGTCATAATTTAGCTATTTATGATCCTGAGTGAGGTAAGATCTCACATGGGACACATGGGAACTAGATGAGTCCTCTGCACAATCTGACTGTTGCAACCTAGAATTAAACTGCTGGCTTCGTCTGGCTAGAGGAGAACGGCACACTATTTTGACACACTATTTCCCTGTTTAATACTGAAAAGCTGCTTTGACACAATCTGCACTGTCTAATAATGGTGACTTGACTTAACTTTTGAAAGCAGTTGAAAGCACATGCTTTGTGCTGTGTGAAAACATATGCACTTAAAATATAGCAAATACATTTTTCCAAGTGATCTAGTAATGTTCACTTGCAAATGGAATAAATTTTATGTCACCATCTAGGAATTATCATTAAAGTATTAGTATAGTATTGGTAGATTGTTGGGTTTGGGGAAATTGACATGTATTGGCAAATTTAGTTATCAATACAGAGCATTAAAATAAAGTGTTAGCAGCTATTAAGTACTATTACTCCAATGGCTGCTAGTTGACACGGAGTTACAAAGTTACTTATACAGTAGTTAGTATAATGTCCATGGGCACCATGAAAATAATGTTGCCAAAATGCCCATTATGCAAATGTTTCTTGTTCGTTCCATTAATTAATTCTGTATTAGTGAGCTGTGGCCACTTTGTATAAATAAAAAAATACTACAAACAAAAATATTGCCACCTTTTTTCCATCTATTAAAAATGTAGCTCAAGGGAAAAATGACTGCTTGTGAATACTGGTAAATATTGACAGCAGCAAAACTGCAAATTCATATCATGCTATGAAATCGATATGGTTTCATAGTGTTACTGAGCTGAAGAACATGACGGGAAGTGCATGGAGAAAGCAGTATTGAGCAATGAGCAATAACACGAGCTATTGCACTCTTCTAGACAGAACAACATGTTCACCCAAAAGTGGAGCCCTTTCACACAGTTTACTGAAGTCTCATCATGTCTGCTTAAAGGAGTAGACAGTGACTAGGCAAGTCCAAAAGAGAACAAAAACACCATAGACAGTTTATCTCTCTTAACTCTTGCACCATATTGTAAGCGTTCTGCAAATACATGATAGCTTTTTTAAGGGAAATACTCAATTTGACTTGTTACAAAAATCTTCTACACGTATCTATAAAACCTGTGCATTATTAGTGATTAAGAGAGAACAAACGCCGTTTGGCTTCACTGATGTCAAACCACACAAATATTGATTTAACACAATTTAGGGTAACACTATTTGGATTCCACTTTAGACATTCTACTAACTACAAGTAACTGCAACTACATGTCAACAAGCAGTTATTAGAGTATTACATGTGAGTAGACCGTCTGCTTAATATCTGCTACCACTTTATTATGATTCTCCACCAAAACACATTCATGACTAAGCAACTCGGCAAGTATGTTAACTTATTCTACTAACCCTAACCCTAACTATCTACTGATACATTAATGAGAGCTGCAAATGTATTACAGTTAAATAACATGAACAGCTAGTTGCAAAGTTATAGTTAGTATAATGAAAGTCACCCTGTTACCCAGTTTGAGAGAAATGGATTAATGCACATTAATTTGGTACTTTTAGAGACCATTTTTTGTCCTTTTCACTAAATGATTTATGATGTAAATATTCTACAGTATACCATCTGTGTCCTTTTTTTTCCACAGAAGAGACAACCTCCTATAGATCTGGAATAACATAAGGGTGAGTTGATGATGACAGAATTGTCATTTTTGTCATTTTTGGCCAAACCTTTAACGCTTCCCCAAAACATAAAAGACTGTGATCTAATGATGCAGCCGTATCTTCTCTGATGCTCTTTTTCCAGAATGACCTTGACTTTTGGCTCCACTGAAGGCTTTTGGAGCCAGTGATGTTATCAGTCCTGTCCCACAAACACATACTGCTGCAGTCTCCTCACACCTGAGCGAGAGCTGGCAGAAGAACAGAGATCTCCACTGAACTTCACAGCCTGCGGGCCAGCAGGACCACTCTACAACCTTGATGTGGACACAGCCAGAGTCTAATGACATGATTCCATTCAAAGCGTCCAGAACAAGACCTGACACGCACATGGCACAGAACACCAGCACTAACAGAAGACATGACAGAATTTACATTTGAAGTGCACCAGTCCTTTAACTAGAAATAACCAGTGGTCTTTGATGCTAGTTGATTATGCTTTTTTTTACCTTTCCGTTTCCTGTTGAAAAAAACAGCATACGTTGGTTAGGTATGTTTTGAAGCATGACAGCTGGTTTGAGCTGGTTTAAGCTGGTCCTAACCTGGCCCTATGGAACTGGCTTCTGCTCAGGACCAGTTCATAACCAGTATGTGACCAACTAAGGACCAGTTCAAACCAGCTGCCATTTTTCAAAACATACCTAACCAGCTTATACTGTTTTTTTCTCAACGGGGTTAATGTGCAATATACAGTAGTTGCTTTTGCATGTAAACAATCTGCAAAGCACAAAGTCCACACCAAAGAAACTTCCAAAAAAGAAAACCGCTGCCTGAAACGCCTCATTGGTAGTCATCCCATTATTTCTGGGACTTGGGTATGTCATCATGTTACACATTTGCATAATGCCCACCTACTGGCTGCTTTTGTCTGCCCTCAAACAACAGTTGGGTATGTGATTTCGATATGTCAAGAAGATGCTGTTTTTTTTCACTGCCAGGGCAAAACACATTGTATAGACTTACTATAGAGATGCTATAGTTATTGTTTACAGCTGCTCATGAAGCCTCAGGAGCTATAACCTGATTATGGTAATTGCCGTAACATTTTAAACACACACTTTAAACGTTTGACCAATCACAAAAGACAGCTGGAGCAGACAGAGTTGGATTTAAAGAGATAGGAGCTAAAACAGAGTGCTTCAGGCAGTGGGCAAAAACTTATGCTGCTGCAGTGTATAGAATTACAAAAATAATGTGCTTTCTGATCTTGAAAATATCCAGATGTATTCTAGCATAGCTAAAAATTTAATGATGCACTTGTAACTGAACATAATACGGGCACTTTAAATGACGATATTCAACAACTATAATATTTCACAGCAGCACATTACTGAAATCCCAGCATGTAATATAGACGGATGAAGGTGGGCTGATTTCTGAGAGGCATTATGGGGCTGGATTACAGTTGTGCTCTGAGTTAATGTGAAGTAAATACCCGAAGATTCCTGTGCTCACTTTGTAATCTTCCTCTTACCGCTGGCACATTGATCCCACCTCCAGCACTGTCACCTTTGTGTTGGCCAGCCAGAAAGAGATTTGGTGTCCTTGAGGGTAGTTTTCACCCCGTCGTGACGGACCAGAGTGATCCTGTGCTCGCCCACAGACAGAACCTATTCACACGGGTCTGACAGAGAGAGCCCAGCGCATGAGCTCAAATATAAGCAATCGCAAAGCATTCAGTCCAGAGGTTCAATAAACCAGACGTCAAACGGCTGGGTCATTACAGCTCAGGCGTGTCCTTTAGATAAAACACGCAGAGCTGGGATTAGGACGTGAGTGCAATAACTGCAAAAACAGTTTGATTGTTTTAGAAAAATGATGTTAAATGGCATAGCAGGGAATATATAATTGCTCTTCCCTGCAGTGAGCGGTTAGGGTTTCATTTTTGGGGGGCTGATGAAGAAAATGATATTGGATAGTACCATAGAAGAAAACGAAAACGAATAATAAATAAAATAAAAACTAAATTTGCATTTCCTGGAGGAAATATCTGCGCTTGCAAGGCAGCAAACGAGTGCTCAAATTTGAGGTAAAATATAGCTTTAGAGAGAGAAATGGAGAGAGGCTGATTGTAACATGCTAAATTAATGACTAAAGAATGTAAGAAAGAAAAGATCAATCACTATAATTCAATATGTAAATTAATTTAAAAAGGAAGACCAATAGCAATGTTGCATGCAAATATTGCATTGACTTCATGAGTGTTGATTACAATTTCAATGCTACACATTCTAATAAATGTAATTTAGACAGATTTTCAAACATTATAGGAGACAATTTAAATAATATTTTGTATTGAACTTATAATTTAGTACTTTAGCATATCAGTAATAGAGGCAAAAAATTATTAAACGCAATGAACATTTTCTAAATTGTCTATGATTTCTCTCTGAATGGTTTATGATATCAAACTTTGACAATTTTTTTTTTTAAATATAGATTTATTTGCTATCTGTTTGAGATCACCCAGAACAAGTTATTTTACAGATCACGTTTATTGCTGCTCTTTGTGGACTGGGAAGGAAGTTTGGGGTTTTTAAAGGTACAGAATGTTTTTACAGTACAAGCTCCTTTATCTCACAAGATGATTCCTCATAATGCTATATCTGAAGCAAACAAACTGATCACATACGTAATGCTACAAAACACAGTTTGGATGAAGTCTGTATATTATTCAGTTGAAGTTGAATTAATTATGGATCATTCTGGAGAAGAATAAAAGGTTTTTATTTTTTTATATATATTTAACACTGAGAACGTTCACTGTAGTGTTGCACTGTAACTAAACAAATAACAGTGCATAGGAAGAAAACAACATGTAAGAACTATTAAAATAATATTATTCCAAATGCAAAAACAGAAGTGTGTCTAAACCATCATGTGCAGGCCTTGTCTTATCTCACTCACATCATGAGTGCAGCTCACGTTACAAAAAAGCTGCAGCATCATCAATTCCTCCTCCAACACTTACCTCATGGCATGACCAATCAATAAGCGTTCTTCAAAACTCATTGAGAGCTGAGGCTGGGGGAGGACAAATGGCCCCAAACGCTTTCCAAAAGCTCTCTAAAACACTCAGTTATCTTCATCTTTGCTCCCTCAGGCTAGCTTTTATGTGGGCAGGCCAGAAGCCGGAGTGATCCCGGGGGGGATACATTCTAATTAACTGGCAGGAGCATCTGTAACTCTCCTGTCCTCTCAGCTGCTTTGGATTTAAACCTCTGTGAGCTGAGCAGGTCTGGCTCTTTCCCAAAAGACAAACTAAATACACTAGCCAATGCAAATAGCTTTGAATCCATGTAGAACTTGTCTGAAACATTAGACACCTTTAATATTGTTTTTTACTCAAATCACCATTGCAACGTTGGGCTGATCCAATGCAAAGCATAATCCAACGTACATTTAATGGTTTACTAAAAAGCAACATGTAAAACCTTCCAAACCCTAATTAATAGCATAATCCATGCTAGCATCCCAGTAAATGTAAGCATTCCAGTGGAAACCCATGACTGCGTAGAGTCTGAACCTCACAGAAATGTATGAAGTTTGAATGATCATACATTTCACTATTTTTATTTTTTTATTTTTTTGCAAGATAAAAATGTTCATAGCAAAGTTAATTTTGCCATAAGTAGACAATTGTTTGAGGATGAGTCCATCAATCATTGCTGTAACCCTACATAGGATGGATGAATGGATGAACGGATAAAAATTTTTTTATGAGCTCTGCAGATAAAAACAGCATCTGATGAGAGCAAAAAAAGAAGGAATTGACATGAGGAGAGTCAGAACTATTAATAGACGTTACCAACCTCCACTGTTTTCATAGTGGAGAGCCCTCTGAGGTAATAGTTGTCGATAGTTTAAACATATAAATATATATATATATTAAGAAGAACATGGTCATCTTCAAAGCAGGGTCAAGTGGACCAATGGCACTTATATCTGCCTTTTCAACACCAATCTGTTTTCATCTAAGACATAAGCTTCTAAATGTCCCAAAAAGAGCTGTGACCCATCTACAATTATTAAACCAATCAATCCCATAACTTATTTTCAAAATTTCCCATTTTAAGAATCTCTCCATGTTCATGTTTCCTGTTAAAGGTTGTAGAGTGAGATCTTGAGTTAAAAAATCAATCCTGCTCTGAGGTCTGTGATCATTTCCCACCCCCGGTTGACCTGAAAGATGACCCAGCCAACGGAGTCTGGTCCCTGTTAAACTCACTACATCACTACGGTGGCCATCTGTCGTATTTTAGTTTGCACAATCCGGTTTTGAAATATCATACTACTAGCACAGCCTTGAGCCAGATGCCCATTTGTCGAAATGTCTTAGATCAAGACTGTGGTATTTTGTTCCTGAACGATTCAGTGTTTTTGAACAAATCAGTTGAGTCAATGATTCAATGGCCCCTTAATTATGTTCTTCCTACAATTACTGAGATTTTTTCTTACATTTTTTAGAGATTTTTGGTCTTGGAAGTTTATGATGAGAAATTGCTTGTGGCAACATTTCTACAACACTGACATTAAATACTGTACCATATTGCCTATTTCTCAGCAGTTTCAAAGTGAAACATCCAGTGAGTGGTGCTAAAACGTGCATTCAGTACATGTTTTTATTACATTAGTACAGTTATGTATTGCAGTGGTTCAGACTTCAAATGTCCATTGAGTGTCGCTAAAATTTCAATGCTTTTTCATGTTGAAAATAACAACCCCCTAGACAAAACCCAACCCTAAACCTATTCAGAAGAGTAGCAAAATAAAAAACGATAGCAAAATATAAATAAAAGATAGCAAAATATAAAATATATAAAAAATTTATTTGCTTGTGCAACCGTGCTATTTACACGTATGTGTTTGAGCTGTTTTGTTGAACTGTAGTTTCATGTCACCTCACAAGTGTCGCTATCGTGTGAGCAACCGAGCAAACCTACTGCGTTTGAAAAGCCCATGCGTATGAAACCAAACACAGTATGTGACGCCAACATACAAAATGTCATTTTTGAACAAATCTTGCAGGATTTTAAAATAGTTTTGACAGCATTACATAATATTTGTGAAAGGAACTGTGTGAAAAGTTGTCAAAACGCTTAATCAAAAGAGACAGTGATCATAATTTGTGTGAATGTGTGAATAAAAGCTGTGGAAATGTTACTGTCTCTAGTGTCCATTTCAGCTACGGATTTAATTAACTTTTTTGCATTTTGGAGAAATGTCGCCATAAGCATGTATTTTCAATGAGCCTGGGGAGGCAAAAGTCTAAAATTATTTACATCTAAAGAAAATATTTCTATAAATACATTTCATGTGTGTTTTTACGTTACTTTTGCAGAAACTGCCAAGGTGCTACATCTTAATATTTATACAGTTGTCCAATGTTTCAGTAATGTCTAAGCTCAATGTACATGATGTTCTGTGTTATGTTTGTTCTTCCCACATTCATGTCTCTGTGGTTGAAGAAAGAATCGAGGCTGGTTCTAAATTCAGCAGCTGCAATTTGAGCATATTTGACTATAAAAACTAAAAACATGAGAGTGTGGATTACTGTTAGTGTATTTTTAATTAAGATTCTGGATTACCCTCTTTACTATGTTTGACTATTGCCTGTTCCTGAATCCTGTTTCATTCCGTCTCACTCTGTTTGCCTCCTGCGGTACAACTCTAACCCTCTAATCCCATTAGATTGTTAAAGTGACACGTTAAACGCTCTCCAGAGCCTGTGAGCTTTTAAGAGATTTTAAGACCCCAGTCTTTAGGATTTACCTCAGATGACGCGAGCATTGTTTTATTTTGAGTCTTTTTCAGCTTGCTTCTGTTTGCAGGGCTAAAGGGATCGCTGTCTCAAAAATGAATTGTGTCATGACATGAGGATGAGAAAATTATTTTGCATGAACTATCACTTTAAGTTTTTATTAGCCATTTATACATTCATGCAACATTCAACCCTGAAACATTTCTTTGTGAAACAAGGTTGGCGCAAAACCAAATCTTAATGAGTCCATGTATGATGATGATTTTTTTTCTAGATTTCAATGTGTGATTTATTACATTACAAGTCAGTCAAATAAATCAAATAATATTGGAGTACATTTTAAAATTATTCAGTTTTCTAAGCTTTTTCTCAAATTTAATTTTGTGTTCTAAATGTCATGTTTAATTCATTGTGCTTTATTTAATGTGAAATTGGTTTCTACCAGATAAAGTTTTTTCATTGACCTGGATCAATTATATTATAGGATCTTCATAAAAATGATGTGACTGGGAATAAGTGACAGACTAATGTATTTACTAAACCAATTACTTGGCTGTTAGGCCATTTCAGCTCATTGCTGATAACCGTTCCCCATTGATCAAATATCAGAAGTGTTAGCATTTGTGACCGCTAGGCTACAACATCCACCATCAAACTTTGCCTACAGATAATGCATACATATTTAATTATACCAACTTTGTTTTAAAGGGTTAGATCACCCAAAAATTAACATTTTGTCATTAATTATCCTCATGTCGTTCCAAACCTGTAAGCCCTTCGTTCATCTTCGGAACACAAATTGAGATATTTCTGATGAAATCTGAGTGCTCTCTGACCCTCCACAGACAGTGAGGGAACTATCACGGTCAAGGCTCAGAAATAAGCCAAGATGATCGACAAAGCAGTCCATGTGACATCAGGGGTTCAACGGAAATGTTACGAAGCTACGAGAATACTTTGTTTGAGCAAAGAAAACAAAAATAATGACTTTATTTCACATCCACAAGTGACAAAGTAGAGACGAAAATATGGAATAAAGTCGTTATTTTTGTTTTCTTTGCAAAAAAAAAAGTATTCTCATAGCTTCGTAACATTTCAGTTGAACCCCTGATGTCACATGAAATACATCATCTTGGTACTTTTCTGAGCCTTAACCACGATAGTTCCCTCACTGTCTGTGGAGGGTCAGAGAACACTCAGATTTCATCAGAAATATCTTAATTTGTGTTCCGAAGATGAACGAAGGTCTTACAGGTTTGGAACGACATGAGGGTATTAATGACAGAATCATTTTTTTAGGTGAACTATCCCTTTAACCTATTCTATGCATTTAGAGATTTGTATTTTATCAAATGAATACATATTCAGATGTACTTTAAGGATATAATATAAATTATATTCTGTTATATTTTACTCTGATTTTGTAGATTTATTTCCCGTTTTTGCCAACTGTAAATCAAATTTTTTTGTCAGGCATATCGCCTCAAAATGCACAGACTGAATGCATTCAGAGACCTATTCTTTATACTTCATGTTGGCAGATCTAGCAAGGCTTCAGTGAAGCACAGGCTCTCAACGCATATTAATATTTTTCCTCCCACACTCTCGACACATTCCGGCTCTCTAGTTAGTGCTGCACATTGTATCTCAGAGCAAGTCCCAGATGTCATTTATTCAACTATCACAATTAAGCTGGACAGGTTGATGTCTTTACACCGTCAGCACAGAAAGCCCAGGTAGAGCCAATGCCCCAACAAAAAAACACTCTGCGACTCATCAAACAATGTGCATGTGCATATTCAGGCATTACAGAGACACATCCAAATCCTCCTGGCGATTGCATCAAATCCTTCACAAAGCAGATATTGGCATTTTGCACCATTTTGCAGCACTATTTACCATATTCACACATACAGTAGAATGACACATGAAATGTCACTCAGCTTATGACAGGCCGTCATGCTCTCACAGTAAAATGACACATCTTGAGTGTAAACCCCAGATCACACGCTAGTTTTCCTCTTGAAAAGGCACAAGCTCCTCCGCGCTCCCACTGCAAGGGCACTGCTTATAAATTATTGCGATGGGTTGACATACTCAGTGTAGCAGGGCAGTAAAAGCTGTCACCATTGCTCTTCGCAAAGCTTAACTCAGCTGTTGAAACTCTCTGGAGGCCGGCTCCCATTCGCAGCCTGTGCTGGAGATCACGAAATTCAGATGGATTACGGTGAGCAGAACTCTATAGTGCGGTTCTCCCGTCTCGCTGCAGGTCTCTGAAGAACCGCCGTCCAGAAACTTATCTCGGCTATCAGTGTCAGCAGGGCTGGGGAGATTAGTTCAATTAGATCCAGTTTAGCCAATACATGCTGAGGTCGGAAAAGGGATTAAAAACATGTGTCCCGGGGGGCAATAACATACGATTCCTGCTGTAATTTCCCTAATTCCTCTCCTGCCTGCTCGTTTTCACCCTTTAACTGCTGCAACGTTTAGGAAAGGTACAGCCAGAGGCAAAGACGAGGTGCAATTATCTCACTGACTTATTGAAAAGACATAGATTAAGTTTTAGGGGACAAACTGTGAATAAATGCAGATTTAGAGGGCTGCAGGGATTTTTGTAAGCCAAAATCTAGCAATGAGCATTTAAGCACTTCTAGTTTCAGAATCCTGAAATCGATAGGTTTTTGAAAGGGTTAGATGCCTGAAATAAGGTCTGTAGTGAACACAAGCTCGAGATATTTTCATGTTTTAATTGACATGGCAATTTATGTAAGAATGTTTGGTCACACTTTAGTTTGGGGATCAGTTCTTACTATTAACGAACTATTGACTACTGCTTTTGCCTGAAAAAACTCCTAATTTTCTGATTATTAATACTTAGTAAGACGGTTGTTAAGATTAGGTATGGGATAGAGTTAGCATATTTTGCAACACACTTTTACACTAACATCAATTATAAATGCTCAACAGATTTATATGTATAAAACATGTATTCAGTCTTTGAAGCATATGCTGTAAAGTTAAGATTCGTCTCAAAGCTGGCTGTTGTGGTTTGAGGTGAAGAACTCATGAAAGATTTTCACTGTGGAGAAAATGAATGAGAAAGTACTTTCAGGATCCCAGGCTGCAGACTTAAACAAATGCACTCTAATGATTTGTAGCAGTCTTTTAGTCTTAAAAAAAAAATACAGCAATGACAACATCATTTGACAGAGTAAACTGAATTATGCTGGCCATGGTACATTAATGCTAAATACATATTATGGATCAAAATTAGATGCAGAACAGATTCATAGAAGCAAGCGCAACAAAAGATTCAAAGAGGAGGTATTATTGTGCTACTGAAGCTGATACATTTAAATGAGCTCTAATCAGGGGCTGATTAGCCTTCACAGACAGACATCAAAGAGCCGCGCCGATCTATTAGAGACCAAAGAGAAGAGGACATTTGTGCTCAAATATCTGCTTAATACACTCAGAGAACCCATCTACAGCTCTGTCAGGTCATCCATGTGGAAACAACACAGTAGACTGATGGACTTCAGGAATATTAATAAATCAGGGACTGGATTCTTGCTAAACGAACGAGTCTTCAGATGCAGGGCATTATGGGTAGGGAATAGACGTCAAACCAGCCAGACTGTCAGAAAAGTGAAGGAACAGGCAGGGGGGAGATGCAGACTTTACCTGCTCCAAGATGACATTGATTCTGTCCACTTCACAGTCGATGAGGTAGCGCTTCTCCTGTCTCCTGTCCATTTCCTCAATGATGCGCCGGAACTCCTGGGGGTCCGTGATGCTGCCCACCGACCGCGCTGTAACTTGCCAGTTGTTTGCCACCGCAGCCTCCATAATGGCTTGAAGAATGGAAAATCCTGACAGGAAAACAATCATTTTTACATTAGCTCACACTCCAGAGCTTCATAGTTGTTGACATGCTGTCACATAAAATATATTCAGCGTGCATGTTCCATTTCCCACAAATGAAGTCGTATGTATATACACAAAGGGAATTACTGTGACATTGTCATTTTGGATTAGATCTCTTGGTTGTCCAATAGCAGTTTAAAAACAAATGAGCAAAGAAAAAAAAAAGCATCTGTAATGCAACTTGAGTTGAATATAAAACAAATATCATCATCCCGGATGCTGGTACAGTATTCCAGCCATGTTAAAATATGCATATAGTAACAGATATATCATGAAAACTAAAAAAGCAACATCTAAATTATTTGGTTTAAAAAAATACATAAGTAAATAAATAAATACATAATGCTGAAGTATACGTAACACATAAATACAAACAAAACAAATCTTCATAAGTTAGATTAGGTAGAAATAGCCCATTAAGGTAACACTTGCATTATACAAATCATGTGTATAGAGGAAATTACTGAGTGGAAGAATGATATATATATATATATATAAATATAAATGTGTTCTTAAATAACAAATTAATAAAATAGTTGTTGGAAATGTTGTTGGTATTTTAATATGTATGCTTATTACATTTTAAGAACATCATTCAGATATCAAAGATCATGTAGAAACCTCCCCTGGACTTTTTAATAAAACAAATTCACATTTCCTCCATAATAAACAGATTATAGACTGAAAGGTCTAAATTGGTTTTCATGTGGTTTGCTAAAACGATGAACTTAGTTCCTGTAAAACGACCAGATTACAGAAAATATTCATGAGAAACAACAATATTAATTAAATGTACCTTAATCATGTCATTATACGAGAGACAAAATCATTATTTTTAAATGCATTTGTATGCTGTAATTAACTTTCAGAATACATTTTGTTTGTGTGTGTGTGTGTGTGTGTGTGTGTGTGTGTGTGTGTGTGTGTGTGTGTGTGTGTGTGTGTGTGTGTGTCACGGTTGCTGAAAGGACCCACTGCACTTTTTAGCAGAGCATTCTGACAGTGTTTTTTTCCAGATATAAACGTGTTTAAAAATGCAGATTTTTAAAGGTGATAGCCAGAGGAATTCACTGCGGATTATGCAAATGCATTAATTCAGGGCCGAGATCACGTGCCGCCGCCCCTCGAAAGCCTTATCGCAGGCGCTGAACACAGGCACGAATGCTTGAACGCTTGAACTTCTCTTCGCACTTTCTTTATTCAGGCTCTGCACGGCTCAGTTGCTCTGCCCGGCCCAGGTGCCTGAAAAGCCCTGTGTCTGCTCTCCCAGCATGCAGCTGCCATCGCACCGCTCCCCACCCCATTAAATGACTTTTCAGAAAAACGCTACGCACATGGCTGAAAAAATATCTGCACTATACTGCACTAACAGAAGAGTGTCAGCCGAATGAACGGATGCGATGCTCAGCACGTCTGACATCCTCATCCACACAATGTGTCCAGTTCATAATATACGAGGAGCTGTATGTGTGTTTGCTCAGAGCAATCTCCGGGAAGCGCTGCTTTTTCTGTGACTTGATATTGACTTAAACATTAAGAATTATAGTTTGTGATGCACAACATGTACATGCACTCCCTAGCACTCTGATGGGAGAATGAACTTGAGAAATGGGTTCTCAGCATTTTAATGTTTTACCTGTACGCTACGGTAGGGAGTGCTCAGTTCAGTTTAATTCATTTACAGTCAACATGATGTATGTCTAGGCACGAGGCTTTAATATAAACTAAAATGGTCTTACGGCTGTGTATCATCCTGATTATTTTGCTCATTTAAAAGCATTGAGCATGTCTGTGAAGATTCTGCTATCCAGAATGGTCTAGTACAGGGATTTCAAGCCATGGACCATAACAAATAATGCCCAAATATATATGTTAGCGTTATCTTTTAAAAAAAATATTGATATAATTTACTGTAATGTATATATTGATATTATTTACTGGTAAAAACTGTCAGTCTGTCAGGCAGTCAATGGGATAAACGAATTGTGATTAACATCCAATCTTTAGACAGCAAAATAAAACAGTAATAATATGAATAATGTGTTAACAATTATTTATATATTGTATATAAATTGTAATGGCAATATTTCCATCCGCTGAATGTAAACTTTTCTATGTTCCATGTGCCTGCGCAAGTCATGAAAGTATGAAAATGATGAAAGTAAATCTAGGAATTATTGGATTGTTGGACTTCACATAAGTAGGGCTTGCGGCATTAAAAATAACTGAGCAGCTAGCTGTTTTATGGATGTTAACTGTAATATTATTACTGAAATCTTTTTAGTAATTAGTAATTACACTACTATTTACTGCAAAAAGTTATATTATTACTGTAACTAGTTATTGTGTGTGTGTGTGTGTGTGTGTGTGTATATATATATACACACATTTCTTACTGTTCCAATTGTGATTATTGCAGTGTTTTCTAAACTATGGCATCAATGGGAACATAATTGTGATTAGTTTATTGATTTCTGTACAGTTTTTAGACATAAAACTGTGTAAATAATTTAAACAATTTTGTGCTAAATGTATATATGCAATATCACACAATAACTATAATGTAACTAGCATGTTAACGTTGACATAGCTACAATTTTTCATTTTGCAACTGGATTTGATTCACATAAACATTTTCAGCTTCATCAAAACCCCCAAACAGTTCAAAATAAGATGAAGAGAAGCAAACTCAACAAAACAACATAGTCTTTTCCTAGATTACTTGATGATTTGAGAAACCAAGACAACATACACTTCAAACAGGCTAAACAGAGGACAAACACAGGGTCCCATCATCCACGCAGTTCTGCGATGAGGAACGTCCAAAGCTGTACATCAGCAAACCAAACCACCACAGTGTGAACGCATGTCTCAACACAGAGGAGCAGAGCCCTCCGTACAAAACACAGCAGTGCATCTGCATCTAAAGGACAAGGAGCACACGCTCAAGGACAGTCAGAGAAGAGTTTAAACAGAGAGCACAGAGCGTCTCAGAGAGAAGTTAAAGAGGCCATCGATGTGACAGTGGAACTGAGTCTCACTGTATCTACAAACATGATTATATCACCATTCCAGCACTTATGAGCTGTCATTTATGATCTTCATGTGACTTTTGCTAGATGAGGTCCCTGAAGATGAAGAGATCAGATCATCAGATCACAGCTGGAGTGGTGAAGCAAATGTAAATGTATAACCTGAATTTAAGTCGCTTTGGATGAAAGCATCTGATAAATGCATGAATATAAATGTAACAGAACGAACATGTGAATCTGTGTCGAAGGATGCTATGAACAGCTTTACAGTCTGTGTCAGGGCTTTGACCACATCTGCACAGCTGGACAGAGGTGAAGGGATTCAGTAGAGAACATCTGTCTCGGTGTCATGTGTCAGTGACATGATGAGGATGTTTGTAAAAAAAAATCTATTATGATCTATCTTGGTTTGTCACATGACAACAAAACAGGTTTCTGCATGTAGGTAGCACCATACTGACTCTATTAAATAAATATTAAAAATCGAATATTATTTATGAAATATTATATTATAAAAAAATTATGATTATTTTATTAATTATTATTGCATTTCATTATTATATTATATTTATTTAACTTTTTTCAGCATCATTACTCCAGTCTTCAGTGTCACATGATCCTTACAAATAATTCTAATTTGCTGATTTGCTGCTCAAGAAACATTTCTGATTATTATAATTTTTGGTTGAAAATGATTGTGTTTGCTTAATAAAGTGTGGAAAGTGAGGAAGTGTTTTTTTTTCTGTATGATTCTTTGATAAACTGAGTTAAAGAACAGAATTTATTTGTAATACAACACATTTGAAATGACTGCACTGTCACCTTTGATCAGTTTAATGTTCTTGATGAATAAAAGTAAGTTGTAAAGTAAAAATCCTTAATGATTCTTACTGTCCCCAAACATTTGAGCGCTATTGTATATAAAGAAGTCTGCTTTACTGTTAGTTATTAATTTAACATAAACACTACATGTTTGTAAAGATGAAGCTCAGAGAAGAAGAACCTTCAATTTAAACAATAAATTGAATTATAATTATGATCACTTAATTAATTTATGGACAGAGTTTACCTGACCTGCAAAACACCTGGTCACCTGCTCTTCACAATGTTCAATATGAGGCAGATCAAGTGAGATTTCAGAGGACTCCTGAAGAGTTGTTAAAGCTCTGTAGACTGGAAAGAGTTACAGAAGAATTTCAAGCGACTGTCCGATTACAAGGGGATGCAATTCTACTGTAATTCCCCTGAGAAGATCTCCAAAGATCAGTGCTGGAATACCATCAGATCCTTAAAGAAACCAGAAAGGACCCTCGGGAGACCGCTAAGGATCCGCAAAGCCCCCCCTTGATTGATAATGTCTTTATTCATGCATTCATGCACTATGAGTGCCGTTCATAGGTTTGGACTACAAAGGTTTTATAAAAAAGAATAATAATAATAAAAAAATTATGCAACCCACTGGTTTTTGCACAGCATTAACCGAACACACTAGCATTAACCTAGACCAGCGGTTCTCAAAGTGTGGTACGCATACCACTAGTGGTTCGTGAGCTTTCTCTAGTGGTATGCAGAGGAATCTCAGAATTAAATATAAATCAGGCCGCGTGTCCACCAAAGCGATTTTTTTAAATTGTTTTAAATGGGAGCGTCTTTTTCATGCTGAGCACTCGGGCGTTTTTTTCTTGGCACCGAGAATTTAAGAATGTTAGCACTCATCACTGTCACTTTTTAGTCAGCGAACCAATCACAGTGGAGGAGGGGCGGGACTAATACCGTCACACACTGCTTGTACTACGACTGAACAGCGAAGTTAATATTGCTTGTCTCTGAGTATTTATGTCTTTACCAGATGGAATTGCCGCAGTACAATAATATTGTTATGAAAAATAATGCTTGGAGAAACATTTCATTCGCGATGCGTCTGCCATATTACTTCAGCGGATATTCCATATCATAGCAACCGCAGCGTCTCGAAAATACGCTGCCCTCTCAAGCGCTCACACCTGGGTGTTTTCAGCTGGCTTTGGTGGACACGGGGCCTGATTGTTGTTACCTGCAGCTGCTTAAAGTTAAATAAAAACTAAGTTACTGTACTTAAATGTTAAGTAAGTATGATACATTTTCATTTAATCTTTATTTAAGCACAGTTTTTTTACATTTAAGTACAGTACAGTTTTATTTCACTTTTAGGTACAATATATTTGAATGTAATGATTACGTGAAAGTAAGCACGGTGCAGTGTTCATGTTCAAACTGTGTATTTACTATATTTTAAGAGGCTGACAATAATAAATATTCTTATAAGGATTAAAACTGACTCGTTTAATTTTTTTTTTACTGTGTATAGTGCTACTGAAAGTGAAAGTGACGTGACATACTTGGAATTTGTGCTCTGCATTTTAACCCATCCAAAGTGCACACACACACAGCAGTGAACACACACACACACACACACACACACACACACACACACACACCGTGAACACACACCCGGAGCAGTGGGCAGCCATTTATACTGCATTTTAATGTTGGTCATAATGGTGGTACTTGGGAAGCAAAATATTTTCTGAGGTGGTACTTGGTGTAAAAAGTTTGAGAACCACTGACCTAGACATTACAAACATATAGGTGAACAGAAATTATTTTATTTTAAATATTTGGACAACTATGGATTCACTTTTCTGCAATGCTTAGCTCAAACTCAGAAGAATTATAAAAAAAAGAACACAAAAAAAGGTCAATGCGTCAATACATGTCACTTAACTTGCATTTCCACTTCCAAAACCGGAAAAAATCTAACAGTATTTTATTATTAAATTACATTAAATGTGAGGTTAGATCTATTCAGCTTTTTACTGTGTAAATGAAACATACTGTTAATCTTTAACTGTTAACTAATCTTAACCCTATATACTGTAATAAAAAGCACATTGCATGTTAACTTTATGGATTCTTTTAATCCCCAAAACACAACACAACACAATGCAAATCAATACAGAAAATGCTTTAATATGTATACAGTACATGGCCCATCTTAACATTTTAGTGTACACGTGACGCAGAACCTGATTTTACCAAGTGCGACATGTTCCTAGATCAACATCTTTGTTGACCCTGGACCAACATTGTTATTAACCAATCAGATTTGAAGAACAAGTTTTTAATTTTTGGGAAATGTATTCTTACAATCAGTGTTTGTTGTTTGTACATCAGTGTCATGCATCTATCATTTCCTCTGATTTTAGGGATTACTCATGGTTAAGGTTAGGTTTAGATGTAGGAAAATGGTCAAGATTCAATTTTTGGATTAAAATGTTGTTCCAGGGTCAACAATATATGTTGACCCAGGAACACATCTAACTCAGCAAAATCAGGACGTGCTACACGTGACATACTGTATGTTTGGTGTTTGCTGAATAGGATATCTTTACTAGTTTGACAGTCAAATGTAAGTCACATCAGATGTTAGGTACTGTAGAAATCCTACTGAAAACCAGACAACTGTCACAGCACTATACATCATTCATTGTGAACAACATGATTAATAGAGCTGCTATCTCTCATTGGCCGCCAGACAGAATCTGAATGGGTGCAAAATAATTCATTGAAGATTCATCAAAAGATCCCATGCCCGTCTGGATCCGCATTTGTATGGAAATTAAGAGATGAAATCTGACTAAACATTCTCCAAAGACTTAAACGAGTTCTACTTTCACTTCTTCAAAGTCAGCACAAAAGTTTTCTGCCGTTATCAAAACCCAAGACGGACAAACTGTGGAAGAAGCGCAGAACACTGACAGGCCTGACAAAGCTGTCTGCACATATAAACAGACACCCGTGCCACTTATCAATAAACATTATGTGTCTCTAACTCTTTTAGCTGTTTCGACAGTTAGAGTGGCAAAGTTAACTGACTTCGAGACTGAATTGGAGTGATGCCATGACTCGCCTGCAGCATTTGCATATGCATCCTTTAGTGCATTGCCGAAAAAAAGGCCTGTCCCTGCCAGCGGTAATTTACAGCAGACGGGGCTTCTACCCTTGCCAGTCACCATCTAGGACATTAGCGGACCTGGAAAACCCTACATCTGCTTGAGCGTAGCATGCTGCTTTGATATCATTGGCACGGCTGTTGTGTTTTATTGATATCTCCATGACCCCTGTGTGGACCCACATAAATTGCATTCGCTTCTTTAGCTAAATATGCCACAGCTGGGTGGGATTGCGGCAACAGTAATACTGGCTGGAACATAAATTCTGACGACGAGATTTCCGTACCGTGATTATAAATGTTTGCCTGGTGAAATGTGGGTGGTGTGTGTCGTTTCTGATTGCACTGCTAAGTGCTAATCATCGCTTTGAGCCTGCTTCATTTTAATACGCTGTAAAACCCTGAGCATTGCGGCACTGGTGAGCGTACGGTCCTACAGATGCCTGCTGGGTGATTTGCAGTCTGTGAGGACTGAAATGTCTCTTTCTGAGGTTGGCATCACTCTGTTGTTTTTGATAATGTGTTCCCGTCATTCATATATTTAACTCAAACTTCGTGTCCAGCAAGCATGAGCAGGTTTCTAATGAGGCAACAAGATTAAACGAGAACAATCTATGAGGTCTGTCTCATTAGTGTCTGATGGACTTTCAAGATCTCAAGGATGTGTCAAACTGTACTCAGGTTTGTCAAGATACCTAATAACTTCAATGTGCAATCATTTCTTAATATTTACTTTTAAGATCAAATAAAATGTGAACTATGACATTCTTTGTACAAATCAATAAGTCCTGTATGATTAAATATATTTAAAAAGATCTTTACAGAATCCCCCCACAAAATAAATAGACAGATGAATGAATGAATGAACTGATATTTTTCTTCCTGGTCTCTTTGCTCTTATAGAACAAATATTCTGAAAAGGAATTCTAAAAGGTTACAAAATAAGGGTTGAAACTTTTATGCATGTTTATTATTATTATTATTATTTGCAACCCTGCTACTGTCTTTCTAATGTGATTGTTATTTTCTAGCAATAAACATCGAATGCATATTTAAAATAATACAATTATATGGGTAACAGGGTTGGAGTTTGTATAAAAGGTTGCATTTTTTATTCAGCTGTCACTTAGGGGCTTACAAGCTTGGGGCCAAATTATGGTTTGATAATCTTGGTTGATACAATTATTATGAGTTTAGGAAAAATAGTAACAGTGTTGAACAGTGAATCTCCTCTCTGCTCCTGTGCTCCTCGTGAACAGTGTGAACACGCAGGCACACACACAAACACACAAACACACAGACAGATAACAATTCAAGTGGAAAAACCCTCTTTCATAGCAAACATATGAGAGTGGAGTAACATATCTAAAATCTAAGGAGGAGAATGGGGTTCCTCGGCATAGCAACATTTGACAAAGGTGCTGATAACACCTTTAAACACGTGCCATACAGCACTTAAAGTGGTTACCCAATGATTACAAGACAAAGAACCCCTTTAAGTGCTATTTAGCACCATTTTGTAGAGTGTAGTGTTTCTAGAAACTACAGCATTTCCACAGTCAAATGTAGCTGTTTCTAGTCATGTTACTGGGTAATTTAATAATTAAAATAACTTTAAAAGCACTTTGCAATGTCAAAATTCATTTCAGTCCATGTAAGAATAATCTACATTCATTTTTTTATTGTTATTATTTTATGAGCACATTTTACTGAAAGTCATGAATAAAGCTTGCCTGAGCAAGCAACTGTAACCAAAGGGAACAGAGCTCAGGAAAGGGTTAACATTTTCATTTCTCCTCTAGAGAAACATCTGAGAAAGCTCAGATTGTGTCTCGTGAGCTTTTCCTCTGGGGAAGAGGATTCAAACGGAGCTTGTGTGTTTGTTTGATGGTTGGTCGTTTTCTGTGCTTATTGACTGGAATCTCCGGCTGTGTAATGTTGTCTCACTATAGGACGGATGCAGTTCACCCAGACACAGAAATCTGAGTGCAGGAATCCAGCAGTAAGTAAGCGTCCTTTCCGCTGTACTCTTAACTAGATCTTAACAAGATGAAGTTTGAAGCATTACCCATGGAGGCTTAGCTGTAATTGAATTTAGTTGTTTCTAATCTCCTCTCTGCTCCTGTGCTCCTCGCGGTGGCTAATTTATATGCCATGGCCAGTATAGCCTGCGTTTGTGATGCGAGCCGTGACGCCTGTGCCACCTCCAGAGCGTAGTTTGAGCGGGGTTGCTTAGCATCCGCTCTGTGACTGGGTTAGAGAGATCTCACTGCCCGCTCTGAATGCATGATGAAGATGAAATCATTCACGGCTCCAGGCTAAAGATATGACTGAACTCATCCGCTATGGTGCTGAAAGTGCTAGCTTTAAAGATGTCATTTCCTGTTTGGTCAAACTTGCTTAGTATAGATTTGAACAATTTTGAGTAAAACAAATGAAAGAAGTCCCTTAGACGTAAGGCCCATTCACATGAATAATGAACATTGAAAAAATTCAATGATTAAAAAAAAAAAAACGATTTTATTTAAAGTGCATTTTTTACATTGGTGCAGTCAAAAATCATGGTTAATACACTCCCCACAGTAAAAAAATAAAAATAAATTGGAAAAAGTATTCTCGGTGCTTCATAACATTCCGATTGAACCACTGATGTCACATGGACTACTTTGATGATGTTTTTGGTACCTGTCTGGGCCTTGATCGTGTTAGGACCTTTACTGTCTTTAGGAGGATCAGAAAGCTCTCGGATTATATCCAAAATTCCTTAATTTGGGTTCCGAAGATTAACGAAGGTATTCCAGGTTTGGAACTACATGAGGATGAGTAATTAAGGACAGCATTTTCATTTTTGGGTGAACTATCCCTTTAAAGTCTACCATTGCTTGCAGCTGAATCACCTCTGAAATGAACAGAACCCAGAATCTATCACGATGAGAGCACTGCAGATGAGCGCTGGAAAGTTCCTGAATTTACCCCAGAAATCTCATCAGACTCGAGAGAGAGATCATTTGGACACATCAAAGCGAGTTTCGTTTCTGCACCACGCAAACACCGGAGGACCAAGAAAAGACAATGTCATTGACTTTCAGTTAGTTTACTCATACTTCATGTTTCATTAGGCAGATATTGCTTTCTCCCGGGAACAGTCGCTCCCTGGGTTGTAGCTGAGAATGAGCGCACATTAATGAGCGACGTCTTCTTCGATACTTAATCTTCATAGTTCTCTGCCACAGCCAAAATAAATGCCATCTTATCGTTTGATGAGTGTTTGGTTCTGTTCACCTCACACTCAGAGCGGACGAGCGTGTCTTTAATAATGCACAGCTACCGGCACGCACGGTTCGACCAAATCCCCCACCTCTCGGTGCATGTGCTTGTTGTATTGTGTAATAAAGAAGATATATTGGAAGTATCCTAAGGGTGTTTTGCAGAAGCGGTTGAGGAGGGAGAGAGGCTTTGATGTGGTGTGTTTGTTCTAATTTAAAACCAAGTATAGTTCTAATCGGCCAGACAGCCAATGCGAAAATCAAAATGCAAAGCAGCATGTCAAGTATATCTATAAAAGAGCATGCATGCAGCGGGATGTAGGGGTTCTCAGCACTGTTTTTCATTTGCACAGCCTACAGACTGCTGGAGCCAGCAGGTACACACACACACACACACACACACACACACACACACACACACACACACACACACACACACACACACACTCTCTCTCTCTCTCTCAAATGTTATTTTGGGTCAAGCCAAAATGGCAGTTTATATTAGTAGGAAATATAAAATTGCTTATGGCAGTAGTACAAATGTTGAATTGTTGTTCAAAGGACTCATAAAAGCTAGAATAAAACATTACTTTATTTTCTACTCTCATATGAAGAAATTGGAAAAGTTTTAAGAAGTTTGGAGTGTAGAAAATGTTTTGTGTTGGATTGATTGACATGGCGGTTCCAGGTGATGTTGTTTTAACACAAGCACTATCTCGCTATGGAAAATTGGTCTCCTCGATTAAAAAAATTCCAATTGGCCGCGTTTCCCCTTTACTGAAACATGTTGTGTCTTTTAGACGTTCCGTTTGCATGGTTGTAAACAACAACGCTGATCTAGATCTTGTGCTGAATTTCTGAGTGGATGATTTTGATTATGTGGTTTTCATCACCACGGATAAGATCAAATGCTTCGGCTGCGGTAATTTCAGCCATTTGGTTCGAGCTTGTCCCAGCAAACAAGTGGAAGAAGACAATCAACAGTTTGACTCGGCCCTGGGGTCCGAAAACAATTTATACATTCCTGCGATCGTCTCGGAATGCCGATTCATATGATCATAATTTTTTTGTATGAAATTAATTTTTGGGGTGAAGCCTCAAAATTAACCCATCGGTGAATCGGCGGCCGGACCATTTTGGGCAAAAAAGAGTCTAAATGCACAAAACCAAAAAAAAACACATGGGGGCGTGGCCTGAGGACGAGGGGAGTGCACACACGCCATTATCACTGCCCTAGCATAATTTGTCACATTTTTGGAGATTGTTCAGTGTGAAAACGGGTCTCTCACTGTCAACTTCACTGTGTCAAAACAGCGTCACATCTGTGTGAGTTTGGTATCACTGCGTCCAGGCCGCTCTCCTGAGAAGATCGGTGCCTCGTTTTTCATTGTGCGCTTTGACATTTTGATTTTATGAACATTTTTATGAATTTTTATGAATTTGACCTCACTCTGACCAGAGTGCAACCGAGCGGTTAACACGCGAGCGCCAGAATCGACCTCTGATTTTTCAGTTTCCCGAATGACACATAACGACATCCCTAGGCCCGTTGCGAAGCAGAGATTCAAAGCTGTCTAATGATACCTATTATTTGTTTATAGGATTAGGATTTCCAAAATTATAAAGAAAATTCTAATGTCAAATCTGGACTCTCACCGCACTGCTGAAACATGGCTCTATTTAACCTGTGATTTTACAAGTTTCTAAACATGATATACCTACATATCTTGTACCTGTGGAAAGCAGAGGTTATTAGCTATCTAATGGTACCACATATTCGATTGTGGGATTAGAAATTCCCGAAATATTACAAAATTATTAAGGTCAAATTTGACCTCACTCTGACCTGAGAGCAACCGATCAGTTACCACGCGAGAGCCATACATAGTCAAATGGACCTCTTGGCTTTCAGTTTTCTGAATGAGATATAACAAAATCCCTTGGCTCCCTGCGAAGCACAGATTCTAAGCTATATACTGATACCAATTATTTGATTATAGGATAAGGATTTCCAAAATTATAAAGACAATTCTAAAGTCAAATTTGATCTCTCACCGCATTAATGAGGTTATTAAATAACAGCTCTATTTGACCTGTGATTTTGCAATGTGTAAACAGGATAGACCTACATATCATATATCTTTGGAAAGCTGAGATAATGAGCATTCCATTGATGGTAACCTTTTAACAATACCATGAGGACTTCCTGAAATATAAAACAAATGCTACCGTCAAATTTGCACCCTCACCGCATTAATGAAAAACAGCTTTCCAGTCATTCTTCCAATTTGAAAGCTACAGTTAAATACCCTACATCAATATAAAGCTTAATATATTGGCATTATAATGATAGTAATATCATTGTTGTAACTTGTACAGACAAGACAAAACAAGAGGTCAAACTCTGCTCTTTTCAGAATTCTGAGAGGCCATAAAACCAGGCCATGAAATGTTTGTAGCATTTTTTCTGTCATTCTTCCAATTTGAAAGCTACAGTTAAATACCTTACATCAATATAAAGCTTAATATATTGGCTTTATAATGATAGTAATATCATTGTTGTAACTTATACAGACAAGACAAAACAAGAGGTCAAACTCTGCTCTTTTCAGAATTCTGAGAGGCCATAAAACCAGGCCATGAAATGTTTGAAGCATTTTTTCTGTCATTCTTCCAATTTGAAAGCTACAGTTAAATACCTTACATCAATATAAAGCTTAATATATTGGCTTTATAATGATAGTAATATCATTGTTGTAACTTATACAGACAAGACAAAACAAGAGGTCAAACTCTGCTCTTTTCAGAATTCTGAGAGGCCATAAAACCAGGCCATGAAATGTTTGAAGCATTTTGGGTGAATGCTGGTGGGTGTATTTGACCTGTGATTTTTAATTTCTAAACAACATATTCATACATATCATATATCTTTGGAAAGCTGAGATAATGAGCTTTTTATTAATGTTAAGCATTTAATGATAGCATAAAGATTTCCAGGATTATGAAGAAAATATCTGTTGCGATTTGGCCATATCCAGTTTGAATAATTGTCAATTTGCAGCACATCAGCAGCGCGTGAATGCTGGTTGGTGTATTTGACCTGTGATTTTTTATTTCTAAACACGATATTCGTACATATCATATATCTTTGGAAAGCTGAGATAATGAGCTGTCCATTGATGGTAACCTTTTAACAATACCATGAGGTCAAAACCATGCTCAAAACCATAACCATGAGACAAAACCAGAGGTCAAAATCTGCTCTTTTCAGAATTCTGAGAGGCCATAAAACCAGGCCATGAAATGTTTGAAGCATTTTTTCTGTCATTCTTCCAATTTGAAAGCTACAGTTAAATACCTTACATCAATATAAAGCTTAATATATTGGCTTTATAATGATACTAATATCATTGTCCATATCCAGTTTGAATAATTGTCAATTTGCAGCACATCAGCAGCGTGTGAATGCTGGTGGGTGTATTTGACCTGTGATTTTTAATTTCGCTTAATTTGACATTGATATCTCAATTTCTGTACAAGATACAACAATGTCCCTAGTATCTGTTTAAAGCTGAGATAATAAGCTTTATATTGATATAGATTATATAACTGTAGCTTCCCAATTGCCTGAATGTCAAACAAATTCATACTGTCAGAGTTCTATTTTGAAGGCCTCACACAGCCTTGAAAATAGCTTAATTTGACATTGTATATCTCCATTTCTGTACAACATACAACAATGTCCCTAGTATCTGTTTAAAGCTGAGATAATAAGCTTTATATTGATATAGATGATATAACTGTAGCTTCCCATTTGCCTTATATAACTGTAGCTTCCCATTTGCCTGTAAATAGTGTGTTTTGGTCTTTAAATTGTTTCTTTTGATTTGTGTTTGATGTTTGGTTTTCTTCTTTTTTATGTTCATATTTCTGAGTTTTTTTGTGCATCATACACATTCTATTATTTTAGAACAGTGAACAGGACAAACAATAGAAGTCACCACCTAACCGTGTTTTTTTTTACTTTTTTATTTAGTTATTTTTAGATTTTTTAATAGATTATGTGTGTGTGCTTGTGTGTGTGTGTGTGTGTGTGTGTGTGTGTGTGTGTGTGTGTGTGTGTGTGTATATTAGATTTGTTAATGAATATTTTTTCACAACTTATGTAGCACATAAGTTTCATTTTATTGTTATTTACTATTTTAGGTCACTAACAGGATATAAAATAAACAGAAATACTTTTTATTACAATGTAAGACATCAAATATTAATCAGATGGCAAGCCAAAGTTTAGGGCCGAGGAGCAGTTTTTTGAACAAACAGGATATAAAATAGCCGAGATATTTGCAAAAAACAAACTCATCCACCCACCTCACACCTAATCCTCCTAGCCGGCCAGGGCGCACCCTCCCCGGCTTGGGAAGGCACCTCGACGGGGGTGGAAGTCAGAAGTGAAATCAAACGAAGACACTGAAAATGTAATATTATAAGCAAGTCAAAAATATTAATTGGAAAATAATTAGCTTCTATTATAAAAATGATATAATTATATATTTTATATTATATATAATAAAATAATATATTGTAAATAATAATAATAAATAAATATTAATAATATAATTTGTACATTTTTTTTTAACCTTTTTAAGCTTTTTCTCCAAACATTTTCAAGGACCCTCTAGCACTTCCTTGGGGCCCCCTGTGGGTCCCTGGACCCCAGTTTGAAAAAAAAACTGTTTTAGATGCTGCGGACCCCAAAAATATAATCATCATTGTACGAGGGACCCCCATCTTTAAATGTAAAATTAATTTATATCGTTTATTGTATTAATACCCAATTTACACTGTGAAAATTAAATATTATAAGCAAGTCAAATATATTAATTGGAAAATAATTAGTTTCTATTAAATAACGCTATTATTATTTTTTTCAAAAAAATGTAGCTAACATGTATTTAAAGAATTATATTTATGTATATTTTTAATATACATTTTATAATTATTTTTTATATATTTTGTATTTATTTCTTTGTTTTAATTTTTACTAATTGATTTGAATACATTTATGAATTATTTATTTATTTAATTCTATCATACTTTTGTGGTAATTATTTTATAATTATTATTATATAATGTAATACTATATTGTAATTAATAATAATAAATAAATAATAATAATATAATTTTTACATTTCATTTATGTTGCAGCAAGAAAGGCAAGACGAAAGTAAGTTTTAAGTCTTTACTGGAAAATTGAACAACAAATTACACAAAAAAAACTCAGAAATATGAACACAAAAAAGAAGAAAACCAAACATCAAACATAAATCAAAAGAAACAATTTAAAGACCAAAACACACTATTTACAGTGGCGAGCTTATGACCCGCGCTTACTGGGAATTCCTCGTTGATGGGAAATAGTTTCAATCCCCAGTCCCGATCACGAGCGGGGTTCAGCGGGTTACCCGCGCCTCTCGGCGCAGGGTAGACACACGCTGATCCGCCCATTGTGGCGCGCGTGCAGCCCCGGACATCTAAGGGCATCACAGACCTGTTATTGCTCCATCTCGCGTGGCTGAACGCCACTTGTCCCTCTAAGAAGTTGAACGCCGACCGCACGGGGCCGCGTAACTATTTAACAAGCCGGAGTCTCGTTCGTTATCGGAATGAACCAGACAAATCGCTCCACCAACTAAGAACGGCCATGCACCACCACCCACAGAATCGAGAAAGAGCTATCAATCTGTCAATCCTTTCCGTGTCCGGGCCGGGTGAGATTTCCCGTGTTGAGTCAAATTAAGCCGCAGGCTCCACTCCTGGTGGTGCCCTTCCGTCAATTCCTTTAAGTTTCAGCTTTGCAACCATACTCCCCCCGGAACCCAAAGACTCGTGGTTTCCCGCACGCTGCCCGGCGGGTCATGGGAATAACGCCGCCGGATCGCGGGTCGGCATCGTTTACGGTCGGAACTACGACGGTATCTGATCGTCTTCGAACCTCCGACTTTCGTTCTTGATTAATGAAAACATTCTTGGCAAATGCTTTCGCTTTCGTCCGTCTTGCGCCGGTCCAAGAATTTCACCTCTAGCGGCGCAATACGAATGCCCCCGGCCGTCCCTCTTAATCATGGCCCCGGGTTCCAGAAACCCACAAAATAGAACCGGAGTCCTATTCCATTATTCCTAGCTGCGGTATTCAGCGGCGACGGGCGGCCTGCTTTGAACACTCTAATTTTTTCAAAGTAAATGCTCCGGGCCCCGGTTTGACCGGACACCCAGTTAAGGGCATCCGGGGGGCGCCGGGAGGCAGGGTCCGGGACAGGCGGTGGCTCGCCTCGCGGCGGACCGCCAGCCCACTCCCGAGATCCAACTACGAGCTTTTTAACTGCTCTTTACTGGCAATATGCAAACCCAATTACACAAAAAAACTCAGAAATATGAACATAAAAAAGAAGAAAACCAAACATCAAACACAAATCAAAAGAAACAATTTAAAGACCAAAACACACTATTTACAGGGATCTTTCCTGGCAATATGCAAACCCAATTACACAAAAAAAATCAGAAATATGAGAATATCGGGGGCCTATCGATTCGGGGTAGGTGGCGTCAGAGAGTGCCCGTCAAATATGAAATTATGAATTATACAGTATTATGACATGAAACTGACGTGAATGGATTCCACTGAGCGTGCTGAGTACAGTAGATGTGTTTTCATAAACAATATTGCACATATTTACGTGTCCACGGAAGCTGTATGAAGGGCCGGCTGAATAAATTAGAAATGGACATTTTCAATAAGAATATAATATATATATATTTAATTATAAATTAAAATATGTGTGTGTGTGTGTGTGTGTGTGTGTGTGTGTGTGTGTGTGTGTGTGTGTGTGTGTGTGTGTGTGTGTGTTTGTGTGTGTGTGTTATAATATGTGTTAGGTTATGTAAAGATAATAATTATAAATGTAATTTAAAATAAGATAAAAAAATAAAAACACTGTTACAACAACTGATTACCCTAAACCCACAGGAGATTTATACCCTGCAGGTGAGGGGAAAAGAAAGATTCCAAATGCTGAAAAAGATAAATGCCAGTTTGGAATTACCACGGCACTATCAAAGGACAGTTTAATTTGCACTTAGTGGGGTGTTGGGCCGCCCAGAGTTGAAGGTAAAAATCCACACGTCAAACCCAGCACACATAAAATAATAATACAAATGAAGAAGATAAACAACTTACAGTACAAATGTAAAGCATAATATATTGGCTTTAAAATGATACTGATATCATTGTTGTAGCTAGTACAGACAAGACAAAACAAGAGGTCAAAATCTGCTCTTTTCAGAATTCTGACAGGCCACGAAATGTTTGTAGCATTTTTTCTGTCATCTGGTGGGTGTATTTGACCTGTGATTTTTATTCTGCTTTTTATTAATGTTAAGCATTTAATGATAGCATAAAGATTTCCAGGATTTGAATAGGATGTGTAGACACTGTGATCTACAGCAAATAGAGGATGAGAAACACTTTCTGCTGATGTGTCCCAAATATCTCAATGTGAGGGAAAGAGAGAGAGATTTTTGGGGGGGGGGGTGGGGAAGAGAAGGGGAAGGCAAAAATAAATAAATACATAAATAAATAAATACAATGTGTAGTTTTTCCCATTTTCTTCTTATTGATTTATTTATTTATTTAAAAGCCTATTATTAAATGGCAGAAAATTTCTGCAAAGTCTGCAATGTCAAAATTTATCTTAATATATTTCCATAAAATGTAATAGTTCATTATGTGAATATATATATATAATATAACTGTTGCCCGAAATTATTTGTTTTATCAGTTAAATTAAATTTAAGAATCTTTTTCATGTGCATCCAATCATTCCTCTTATCAAATTTCAGGCTCAACACCTTTCTAAGTTTATTTGACGTCCGATACAATAGGTGGCGATAGTGCTCATAAAGAATTAGTCGCCATTAAACAAGAAGAAGAAGAAGACGTGTTTTGAAGAGGTGCAGCGTGCGATCTCCTATGGAAACAGGAAAAACACTCTTTCGCTGCTGTTTTCACCGTTTTCAGGTAAGTTTAATCCCTAAAACACATTACTTACACAGCTGAACAGGAAAAACACTCTTTCGCTGCTGTTTTCACCGTTTTCAGGTAAGTTTAATCCCTAAAACACATTACTTACAACCATCTCAACTGTCTTCAGTTAGCCTAAAATGTGTGACGTCAGCGATTTACTGAACAGCTGAACAGGAAAAACACTCTTTCGCTGCTGTTTTCACCGTTTTCAGGTGAGTTTAATCCCTAAAACACATTACTTGCAACCATCTCAACTGTCTTCAGTTAGCCTAAAATGTGTGACGTCAGCGATTTACTGAACAGCTGAACAGGAAAAACACTCTTTCGCTGCTGTTTTCACCGTTTTCAGGTGAGTTTAATCCCTAAAACATATTACTTACAACCATCTCAACTGTCTTCAGTTAGCCTAAAATGTGTGCTGTTCAGTAAATCGCTGACGTACGTCACTTAAGGGAGCGTAAATTAACTGAATGAAGTTGAGATGTATTTTATTTCTGTGATCAAAGCTGAATTTACAGCATCTTCTGTTTTAATTATTCAGAAATCATTTTAGCATGCTGATTTGCTGCTCAGAAAATATCTGATACATTTTTTTTTTCATCTCAGGATTCTTTGATGAACATAAAGTTTAAAATAAACCGTGTTTATTTGAAACAAAAATATTTAATCTGACTTCTCCTCAATTAATGCATTCTTGCTGAATAGAAATATACATTTCTTAATCCAAATGTTTCCTGAGCAGCAAATCGACATCAGATTTATTTTTGAAGGATCATTTGACACTGAAGACGAGTAATGCTAAAACAATACATTGCAATTTTAACATATTCAAATAATAAACAGCTCTCTTTGAATTGTAGTATCGCATACCCTTCTGATAATGTTCGGGGCTCAGATACACTCTCTCTGTTTAAATCTAGATAAAATATATATTTTTTTAGCCAAGCATTCACATATCTCATAAGCTTGAACAATAGTAATAAATGCACATGATCTTCTTTTGCCTGAAATAATATGAACAGCTACCAATCCTTCTCCTCTTGTTTTTTTGTTTATATCTCTCAGGATCCAGCCTCGCCCGTGGTGACGTCAGATGATGCCAACGTTCATGAAGACTCCAGATGATGGCAACTGTAGATGGACGCAGTGTTGGGCAAGCTACTTGGAAAGCATTGTGAGCTAAGCAAAATATATTTTTTGCTGTCAGCCGAAAATAAAAACATAATTATAATGAAAATTACATATTATAATAAGAATATGAAATAACAGTACAGTGGAAGACATGTTATAATAATAATAATATATTTCTTTCGTGTTTTTGTGTTGTTGACTCAAAAGGGCCAACGAGAACTCACCGGACGCCGCCGGAACCGCAGCGCTTCCAAAACGCACGTCCATCAAAACACCTCACAGCGTTCAGAAAAAGCTCTACCTCCTTTAGTGGACTTCGCTATTCTATTGAATCTTTAACCATTACATTCGTTTCTTGCCTTTTTTGGGCTCAGGTGTCATCCTTCTCCTCCTTGCCTTTGGGGAATAATTTCTGCCGGTATCCTTAGAACCGACTGACCTATGTTCAACTGCAGATTTTATAACACTGTGTGTGTGCTGGATTTGAGGTATGGATTTTTACCTTCAACTGATACACCGATGTGGGGGTTTCAGATGCACCCATTCCAGTTACAGGGCCTCGAAAGAGACCTGTGTTGTTATTTTCGTGTTTCCCTCGGATTTTCAAGGGCCGACGAGAGCTCACTGGACACCACCAGCCCCACTCCTGGCGTTGCCCTTCGGTCAATTCCTTTAAGTTTCAGCCCGGAACCCAAACTTGTTCTGTTCTTGGATAATGAGGACATTCTTGGCAAATGCTTTCTTTTCCGGCCGTCCCTCTTAATCATGGTTCCAGAAACCCACAAAATAGAACCGGAGTCCTATTCCATTATTCCTAGCAACGGGCGGCCTGCTTTTGAACACTCTTTTTTTTGGTAACAGCTCAAGCTGCGTGAACAGCATGCCCTTGGTGAGTAGACATGTTTAATGACACAAATAGTGAAATTTTGTGAAAATAGTTAAATAATGATGTTGTGTTTTTTTTGCTTGTTTTCTAGAACACTTTGCTGGACAGCAGCCATCGGAGCGCAAAATACAGGCCTGGTTGGAGAAACAAGGGTGGATTTCAAACGTCCCACAGGCTTCAGTGATTCTGAAGCAGGGCTTGGACTTGGTAATAGGCAGCAGCTTTGTGCAGAACATGATTTTGCATCAATGCTGGAAAGGACTGACTGTCAGGCCCGTCCCCGACAAGAACTACAGTGTCTTCACCAAAAGGCCTTTTCAGATGGCGAGGTTGTCTGTGAGTACCCAAACTGAAATTAGTGAAATTTGAATGGATATGTGGTGTATGGTTTAACACAAATAATTTAATTTAAAGAGACCTGGTGTCGTTCCGTCAATTCCTTTAAGTTTCCACAGAAATTAAAACACTCTGTGTGCGCTGGGTTTGATGTGTGGATTTTTGATGTAATTCATCATTTGACACTGAAGACGAGTAATGCTAAAACAATACATTGCAATTTTGACATATTCAAATAATAAACAGCTCTCTTTGAATTGTAATATCGCATACTCTCTCTGTTTAAATCTAGATAAAAATATATATTTTTTTAGCCAAGCATTCACATATCTCATAAGCTTGAACAATAGTAATAAATGCACATGATCTTCTTTTGCCTGAAATAATATGAACAGCTACCAATCCTTCTCCTCTTGTTTTCTTGTTTATATCTCTCAGGATACAGCCTCGCCCGTGGTGACGTCAGATGATGCCAACGTTCATGAAGACTCCAGATGATGGCAACTGTAGATGGACGCAGTGTTGGGCAAGCTACTTGGAAAGCATTGTGAGCTAAGCTAACAGTTACTCTTCAATAAATGAAGCTTAGCTACACTAAAGCTACAACCTTGGGAAATGTAGCAAGCTAATCTACAGCAGCATGGCAAAAGTAATTTACTACGTCTAAGCTATTTAAAAAAACATATATTTTTTTTTATATTGAACCAACATCATAAATCATTGCACTCAGAGATTAATACAACTGTCAGTCAAGCAGATAGACAGGCATAATATTTCAGTTTATTTGTTTATTTAACAACTGTTCCAAACCAATTTCAACAAAAATCAGTATCATGTACAGGATTTACCTCATATTGTGACATATAGGCAAAATATATTTTTTGCTGTCAGCCGGATATAAAAACATAGAATTATAATGAAAATTACATATTATAATAAGAATGTGGAAGACATGTTATAAAGAGACCTGGTGTCGTTCCGTCAATTCCTTTAAGTTTCCACAGAAATTAAAACACTCTGTGTGCGCTGGGTTTGAAGTGTGGATTTTTACCTTCAACTGGTAAACTCTGGGCGGCCTGCTTTGAACACTCTAATTTTTTCAAAGTAAACACCCCACTAAGGGCAAATTGAATTGTCCTTTGATTGTGCCGATGTAATTCCAAACTGCCATTTATTGTATTGCAATACTGTATTGCTAACTGGCATTGTAATGTTAAGCATTACAACAAGTTTAAAAAAAATGTCTCATTTAGTTTCTCAATGTGTAGTTTTATGCCTGTAATTTTCCTCTATTTCTTGTTATTTATATATTGAAACTAACTATCTATTTATTTACTTATTTTACAAAGAAAATCCCTAGTTATTGCTCCATCATGTGTGTGTGTTTAATTTATGTGTTACATTACATTTTTACAGTTAAAATCTGAAGTACTGAATAAAAATGTGTTATAATTATTAACACAAGTTTAGTATGAAAATAATGCAAGCACGTTTTTAAATGAAATAAACAGTTAAATATATACAAAACATTGTGTCTGTGTTTAAACTTTTTAGTTTAACATGTAAAATATGAATTCACTGAAATAGAACACTGGGTGTTTTCTGCAACTTTTTTAATAAGAGTAGAAATAAAAGCACAGTGGAGGACGTAATAATAATATAAAATAATAATAAAAATGAATTAGATAAACAACTTACAACTATCGCTGTGCTTAATTTGGGTGAATGGTTTGTTAAAACACACTCATTCACCCGTGTGCAGCCTACTACTTTTAAAAGTGCATGAAATGTGTTTGTAGCAGCAGACTGAGGAAGCCTTGGTAGACACACATTAGAGAACCTGGCCTACTCATCCAGCCATCCCAGGTCCAGGCCCTCCCCTCTGAAAGACTTTCTTTTCACTCCATAGTCAAATTTCAGCTGTGTGTCCACGCTGATGTCCTGCAGTGCCTTGAAGAGGACAACAACCTTGTCCTCACCGTTCACCTTCAGCACACAGTGAAAGGGTTTCAGATTTGGCATCTTAGAAGAATGGTTAATCCTTCCAATCGTGTCTGCGTCAGGGTGGCACTCACACGGGAAGGTCTGAGCATCGATGCACAGGTCTCTCTGTCCAGCTTTAAAAAAGAACAGGAAGCCTGCCTCGTCGTGGATGTCCTGTATCATGGCTCTCCCTTCGGCAGCTGTGATTATCTTCCCATGATAATCACAAACAATGTCGCCCTTGGAAAATCGTCTGGTTGCAACCACTCCTGCGATCAAAAGTGAAATAAGGCTTTTATTTACACCTGAACATTACTGGCTCTCTTTCAGAGGCAGACATCTATAGGTGTGAAACCCATTCACCCAATTCACACCTAGCTCTGCTTGGACACAAAAGGTCTGAAAGAGGGCAAACATTCCAGGGAAGCCCTACATCTTTAAATTATGTCTTATTTATAATTTGTATATTTTTTTAGATGGAAAACTCAACGTTTCAAATATTAGTGATTCAGTATAATATTTCACCTCTTTCAGAGTCTGTGAGCACAGACAGTTATAGGTATGAAACCCACCCCCACCATCTGCCTGCACACAAAGGCAGTAAACAGGTGAAACAGGCTCTGAAGCACAAAACACAGTGGCTTGCGTGAGGCCTTCAGATCAATAAATATATATATAATTATATATAATTATAGTTTATGCCAGGGGGAGTGACCTCAGCTCACCTGGTGTGATGTCATGGAAGCTGAGCCAATAAGCAATAAAGGGTGTAGCCAGGAAAATGCCTCCAAATTCCAACAAGAAAAACAAATTTGAATCAATACTTTCTTTGAAAAGAAAAAAGCAAAAACATCTTAAATTTAATTTGTATCAAAAAGCTTTTCTTATTTTTTGTTTTTAATTTGGTGAATTTCATTCAGTAAATCAAATTTAGTAAATGTGAGTAAAATGTTTAATTGTAAATTTTGATGCAGCTTCTACATCACAAAAAGAAAAAAGAAAGAAAAATATGAAGATGGTCAAACCTAGTCCTTGCTCAGGACCAAAGTCCTTAATGGCAAGGCCCTTCCAGGTCTGCTCTGAGACACACTTGATGAGAGATTCATCCGTCTCAATGGTGGTCTTGGAAGCTGGCTTCCACATCCTGACGATATCTTCGGGCTTAGGATGATTGGCTGTCCACCCTTCCTGTGCAATCATCCTGGCCACCTTTGCAGCTGAAGGCTTCCGGCGTGTGAATTGTGCTGAAAGAGAGAAAGAAAAATCACCATCACATTCAAGGTAAGCCCAGGTTTGAGTGAATGACTGTCGGTCAGTGTTGTGTTACTTACACAGCAGATATTGCTGTCTTTGGTCAAACTGAGTGTTTCGCCACTTATCATAAAACAAGCGGCCTCTGGGAAACCCAGCACTGACCCGCTGTCTTTTGGTCGGTGGCTGACCATCACAAGACACAGGAAAACTTGACAGGAATGCAGAGAAGTCTGAAGAGGTGGTGGCAGCACTTTGGCTCTCATCATCTGAAGTAAATCTGTAAAAAATAAAGTTAAAAGTAATGAAAATGAGAAAAAAAAGATCTCCCCAGCATGTCAACAAAACAGAAGAGTTTTTATATATATTTTTTGAAATGTATAAAAAATTATAGCTGTATTAACAATAGGTCAACAAAAGGGAAGCCTTTCTATTTATTTATTCATTTATTATGAAAGTCTGGCACTAATTTGATGGCTGTATCTTATTCATGTTCTTTAACAATATATGTAAACACTATGTAACAAAACAATTGGTTTAACAATTTTACAGACAAGCTCAAATAAAATGAGGCTGAGTTGTATTGAAAGACAAATAATTAAACAATATTGAAATAAATAAATAATGTAATAAATGGAGACCTACCCTGCCAAAGAGTCCAGCAGCACAGCCGTGTCCACAATGTCCTGAGGCTGGGGTTTTCTGTAATGTTGCTGCAGCATATAATCAGATATGGCATCTTGCTGGTGGGCTGTATTGCAATACTGTATTGCTAACTGGCATTGTAATGTTAAGCATTACAACAAGTTTAAAAAAAATGTCTCATTTAGTTTCTCAATGTGTAGTTTTATGCCTGTAATTTTCCTCTATTTCTTGTTATTTATATATTGAAACTAACTATCTATTTATTTACTTATTTTACAAAGAAAATCCCTAGTTATTGCTCCATCATGTGTGTGTGTTTAATTTATGTGTTACATTACATTTTTACAGTTAAAATCTGAAGTACTGAATAAAAATGTGTTATAATTATTAACACAAGTTTAGTATGAAAATAATGCAAGCACGTTTTTAAATGAAATAAACAGTTAAATATATACAAAACATTGTGTCTGTGTTTAAACTTTTTAGTTTAACATGTAAAATATGAATTCACTGAAATAGAACACTGGGTGTTTTCTGCAACTTTTTTAATAAGAGTAGAAATAAGAGCACAGTGGAGGACGTAATAATAATATAAAATAATAATAAAAATGAATTAGATAAACAACTTACAACTATCGCTGTGCTTAATTTGGGTGAATGGTTTGTTAAAACACACTCATTCACCCGTGTGCAGCCTACTACTTTTAAAAGTGCATGAAATGTGTTTGTAGCAGCAGACTGAGGAAGCCTTGGTAGACACACATTAGAGAACCTGGCCTACTCATCCAGCCATCCCAGGTCCAGGCCCTCCCCTCTGAAAGACTTTCTTTTCACTCCATAGTCAAATTTCAGCTGTGTGTCCACGCTGATGTCCTGCAGTGCCTTGAAGAGGACAACAACCTTGTCCTCACCGTTCACCTTCAGCACACAGTGAAAGGGTTTCAGATTTGGCATCTTAGAAGAATGGTTAATCCTTCTTCCAATCGTGTCTGCGTCAGGGTGGCACTCACACGGGAAGGTCTGAGCATCGATGCACAGGTCTCTCTGTCCAGCTTTAAAAAAGAACAGGAAGCCTGCCTCATCGTGGATGTCCTGTATCATGGCTCTCCCTTCGGCAGCTGTGATTATCTTCCCATGATAATCACAAACAATGTCGCCCTTGGAAAATCGTCTGGTTGCAACCACTCCTGCGATCAAAAGTGAAATAAGGCTTTTATTTACACCTGAACATTACTGGCTCTCTTTCAGAGGCAGACATCTATAGGTGTGAAACCCATTCACCCAATTCACACCTAGCTCTGCTTGGACACAAAAGGTCTGAAAGAGGGCAAACATTCCAGGGAAGCCCTACATCTTTAAATTATGTCTTATTTATAATTTGTATATTTTTTTAGATGGAAAACTCAACGTTTCAAATATTAGTGCTTCAGTATAATATTTCACCTCTTTCAGAGTCTGTGAGCACAGACAATGTCCCTAGTATCTTTTTAAAGCAGCTTTACATTGATATATATTATATAACTGTAGCTTCACAATTGCCTGAATGTCAAACTAATTCCTACTGTCAGATTTCTGTTTTGAAGGCCTCACACAGCTCTGAAAATAGCTTAATTTGACAATTTATATCTCCATTTCTGTACAAGATACAACAATGTCCCTAGTATCTGTTTAAAGCTGAGATAATAAGCTTTATATTGATATCAATTATATAATTTTAGCTTTACAATTGCCTGAATGTCAAACTAATTCCTACTGTCAGATTTCTGTTTTGAAGGCCTCACACAGCACTGAAAATAGCTTAATTTGACAATGTATATCTCCATTTCTGTACAAGATACAACAATGTCCCTAGTATCTGTTTAAAGCTGAGATAATAAGCTTTACATTGATATCAATTATATAATTTTAGCTTCACAATTGCCTGAAAGTCAAACAAATTCCTACTGTCAGATTTCTCTTTTGAAGGCCTCACAGCTGTTTGCAGATGAAATACAAGGTAATAGAAAACAATAACAAGGGATTTTAAATTTAAAAGTGATTTATTAAAAAGTATTTTTTTTAAAATCACTCCTGTTCTTAGTGTTGCTGCTGCTGCTCCTCCTCCACCTCCTCCTCCTCTTCATCATCTGCGAAATACTGCAGAGAGGGACAAAATAAATTAACAAAACATTTACAAATATACTACATAGTTATAGAGGGCACAATATATCTATACATTACATCTTCGTCTTGCTCTTCCAGAGGAGCAGGATGATGTTCTGGGGTGGGAAGTGGCGGCGGTGGTGGAGGTGAAGGTGGAGCAACTGGGGGAAGAGGAGGAGGAGGAACATTTGGGGGTCCCTCCTCTCCTGAAGAGCTTGAGTCTATGTCCTGCAAAATAGCACAACACAACAGCTGTTCAAACTTACATCATTTAATTATCACAGTCTAAAAATGTATGCATAGCTAAAATACAAGTATAAACTTACTGTACGGCTCAGTATTTCAGTAGTGGCCTATGTAAAAAATAAATTATGAAAAATTAATTACTATCTTTATATTAAGAAGAATTGTATTGAATTTCTATTAGTATTTACATTACTGCTGACACCAGGGATCTCAATCCCACTGTCCACAACGTTGCCCATTTTTCCTGTGGGTCAGAACATACACAGATCTGCTCAGCACAATGCAAATCTGTCTGAATTTTAAAAGTAGTGAACTCTTGTGAATTAAATTCTAATGAATATTCAATTGGGCCAAATCTGCGGCTACAATTAAATGATTTATATCAATATAAAGTTTGCAATCTCGGTTTTGTATGTGTGTGTGTGCACGCGTTTTTGTGACAAATCAGGACATAAATTTGTATTGTATAAAACATATATTTTATAGCTTCTGTACTGTAATTAATACAGTCAGTTACCACTGTATAATTCATATTTATTATCGATTATTATCGATTTATTATCGGGCCTATCGATTTGGGGTAGGTGGCGTCAGAGAAAGCCTGTCAAATATAAAATTATGAATTATACAGTATTATGATATGAAACTGACGTGAATGGATTCCGCTGAGCGTGCTGAGTACAGTAGATGTGTTTTCATAAACAATATTGTACATATTTACGTGTCCACAGAAGCAGTATGAAAGGCCCGCTGAATAAATTGGAAATGGACGTTTTCACATAAATAAATGTCCATTTCCTATTTATTTAGCGGGCCCTACATACTGCTTCCGTGGACAGTAATTTTTTATGCAAAATAAGACATTTTATGTGTTTTAATGTACATGGGGCTGCTGGGTAGTGTTCCCTGATCACTGAACTGTAGGTATTACACAATAATTTCATTGCAGTTATGAAATATGACATGTTACTGTACCGTCCACGGACCATATATGGAGGCACCGTCAAATAAATTACAAGTGGTCATGCACCATATGTGGTGAAGTTCACCAAAATCCAACTCCAAAATCCAACATCAGAAACAATCATTTTTAGGCAAAATATACAGTATTATGGCATGAAACTGACATGAATGGGTTCCAATGAGTGTGCTGAGTACAGTAGAGGTGTTTTCATCAACAATATTGCACATATTTACGTGTCCACAGAAGCAGTATGAAGGTGTCCATTTCCAATTTATTCAGCGGGCCCTACATACTGCTTCCGTGGACAGTATTTTTTATGCAAAATAAGACATTTTATGTGTTTTAATGTACATGGGGCTGCTGGGTAGTGTTCCCTGATCACTGAACTGTAGGTATTACACAATAATTTCATTGCAGTTATGAAATATGACATGTTACTGTACCATCCACGGACCATCTATGGAGGCACCGTCAAATAAATTACAAGTGGTCATTTACCATATGTGGTGAAGTTCACCAAAATCCAACTCCAAAATCCAACATCAGAAACAATAATTTTTAGGCAAAATATACAGTATTATGGCATGAAACTGACATGAATTGGTTCCAATGAGTGTGCTGAGTACAGTAGAGGTGTTTTCATCAACAATATTGCACATATTTACGTGTCCATGGAAGCAGTATGAAGGGCCCGCTGAATAAATTGGAAATGGACATTTTCACATGAAGAAGTGTCCATTTCCAATTTATTCAGCGGGCCCTACATACTGCTTCCGTGGACAGTAATTTTTTATGCAAAATAAGACATTTTATGTGTTTTAATGTACATGGGACTGCTGGGTAGTGTTCCCTGATCACTGAACTGTAGGTATTACACAATAATTTAATTGCAGTTATGAAATATGACATGTTACTGTACCGTCCACGGACCATCTATGGAGGCACCGTCAAATAAATGACAAGTGGTCATGCACCATATGTGGTGAAGTTCACCAAAATCCAACTCCAAAATCCAACATCAGAAACGATCATTTTTAGGCAAATTATACAGTATTATGGCATAAAACTGACATGAATGGGTTCCACTGAGTGTGCTGAGTACAGTAGAGGTGTTTTCATCAACAATATTGCACATATTTACGTGTCCACGGAAGCAGTATGAAGGGCCCGCTGAATAAATTGGAAATGGACATTTTCACATGAAGAAGTGTCCATTTCCAATTTATTCAGCGGGCCCTACATACTGCTTCCGTGGACAGTAATTTTTTATTCAAAATAAGACATTTTATGTGTTTTAATGTACATGGGGCTGCTGGGTAGTGTTCCCTGATCACTGAACTGTAGGTATTACACAATCATTTAATTGCAGTTATGAAATATGACATGTTACTGTAACGTCCACGGACCATCTATGGAGGCACCGTCAAATAAATGACAAGTGGTCATGCACCATATGTGGTGAAGTTCACCAAAATCCAACTCCAAAATCCAACATTAGAAACAATCATTTTTAGGCAAATTATACAGTATTATGGCATAAAACTGACATGAATGGGTTCCACAGAGTGTGCTGAGTACAGTAGAGGTGTTTTCATCAACAATATTGCACATATTTATGTGTCCACGGAAGCAGTATGAAGGTCTCCATTTCCAATTTTATGCAAGTGGACACATATCCCACTTGCAATGTATTCAATTGAATGGCTATGTTAATAATCTGCAAGTGGACACATATCCCACTTGCAATGTATTCAATTGAATGGCTATGTTAATAATCTGCAAGTGGACACATATCCCACTTGCAATGTATTCAGTTGAATGGCTATAGTAGGTTAGTGGGATAATTGTCCACCAACCTATTAAACCGGAACCATACAATAATCTGCAAATGGACACATATCCCACTTGCAATGTATTCAATTGAATGGCTATGTTAATAATCTGCAAGTGGACACATATCCCACTTGCAATGTATTCAGTTGAATGGCTATGTTAATAATCTGCAAGTGGACACATATCCCACTTGCAATGTATTCAATTGAATGGCTATGTTAATAATCTGCAAGTGGACACATATCCCACTTGCAATGTATTCAATTGAATGGCTTTGTTAATAATCTGCAAGTGGACACATATCCCACTTGCAATGTATTCAATTGAATGGCTATGTTAATAATCTGCAAGTGGACACATATCCCACTTGCAATGTATTCAGTTGAATGGCTATAGTAGGTTAGTGGGATAATTGTCCACCAACCTATTAAACCGGAACCATACAATAATCTGCAAATGGACACATATCCCACTTGCAATGTATTCAATTGAATGGCTATGTTAATAATCTGCAAGTGGACACATATCCCACTTGCAATGTATTCAGTTGAATGGCTATAGTAGGTTAGTGGGATAATTGTCCACCAACCTATTAAACCGGAACCATACAATAATCTGCAAATGGACACATATCCCACTTGCAATGTATTCAATTGAATGGCTATGTTAATAATCTGCAAGTGGACACATATCCCACTTGCAATGTATTCAGTTGAATGGCTATGTTAATAATCTGCAAGTGGACACATATCCCACTTGCAATGTATTCAGTTGAATGGCTATGTTAATAATCTGCAAGTGGACACATATCCCACTTGCAATGTATTCAATTGAATGGCTATGTTAATAATCTGCAAGTGGACACATATCCCACTTGCAATGTATTCAATTGAATGGCTATGTTAATAATCTGCAAGTGGACACATATCCCACTTGCAATGTATTCAGTTGAATGGCTATAGTAGGTTAGTGGGATAATTGTCCACCAACCTATTAAAACGGAACCATACAATAATCTGCAAGTGGACACATATCCCACTTGCAATGTATTCAATTGAATGGCTATGTTAATAATCTGCAAGTGGACACATATCCCACTTGCAATGTATTCAGTTGAATGGCTATGTTAATAATCTGCAAGTGGACACATATCCCACTTGCAATGTATTCAATTGAATGGCTATGTTAATAATCTGCAAGTGGACACATATCCCACTTGCAATGTATTCAATTGAATGGCTATGTTAATAATCTGCAAGTGGACACATATCCCACTTGCAATGTATTCAGTTGAATGGCTATAGTAGGTTAGTGGGATAATTGTCCACCAACCTATTAAACCGGAACCATTCAATAATCTGCAAATGGACACATATCCCACTTGCAATGTATTCAATTGAATGGCTATGTTAATAATCTGCAAGTGGACACATATCCCACTTGCAATGTATTCAGTTGAATGGCTATGTTAATAATCTGCAAGTGGACACATATCCCACTTGCAATGTATTCAATTGAATGGCTATGTTAATAATCTGCAAGTGGACACATATCCCACTTGCAATGTATTCAATTGAATGGCTATGTTAATAATCTGCAAGTGGACACATATCCCACTTGCAATGTATTCAGTTGAATGGCTATAGTAGGTTAATGGGATAATTGTCCACCAACCTATTAAACCGGAACCATACAATAATCTGCAAATGGACACATATCCCACTTGCAATGTATTCAATTGAATGGCTATGTTAATAATCTGCAAGTGGACACATATCCCACTTGCAATGTATTCAGTTGAATGGCTATGTTAATAATCTGCAAGTGGACACATATCCCACTTGCAATGTATTCAATTGAATGGCTATGTTAATAATCTGCAAGTGGACACATATCCCACTTGCAATGTATTCAATTGAATGGCCATGTTAATAATCTGCAAGTGGACACATATCCCACTTGCAATGTATTCAGTTGAATGGCTATAGTAGGTTAGTGGGATGATTGTCCACCAACCCATTAAACCGGAACCATACAATAATCTGCAAATGGACACATATCCCACTTGCAATGTATTCAATTGAATGGCTATGTTAATAATCTGCAAGTGGACACATATCCCACTTGCAATGTATTCAATTGAATGGCTATGCTAATAATCTGCAAGTGGACACATATCCCACTTGCAATGTATTCAGTTGAATGGCTATGTTAATAATCTGCAAGTGGACACATATCCCACTTGCAATGTATTCAGTTGAATGGCTATAGTAGGTTAGTGGGATGATTGTCCACCAACCCATTAAACCGGAACCATACAATAATCTGCAAATGGACACATATCCCACTTGCAATGTATTCAGTTGAATGCTATAGTAGGTTAGTGGGATGATTGTCCACCAACCCATTAAACCGGAACCATACAATAATCTGCAAGTGGACACATATCCCACTTGCAATGTATTCAATTGAATGGCTATGTTAATAATCTGCAAGTGGACACATATCCCACTTGCAATGTATTCAGTTGAATGGCTATGTTAATAATCTGCAAGTGGACACATATGCCACTTGCAATGTATTCAGTTGAATGGCTATGTTAATAATCTGCAAGTGGACACATATCCCACTTGCAATGTATTCAGTTGAATGGCTATAGTAGGTTAGTGGGATGATTGTCCACCAACCCATTAAACCGGAACCATACAATAATCTGCAAATGGACACATATCCCACTTGCAATGTATTCAATTGAATGGCTATGCTAATAATCTGCAAGTGGACACATATCCCACTTGCAATGTATTCAATTGAATGGCTATGTTAATAATCTGCAAGTGGACACATATCCCACTTGCAATGTATTCAGTTGAATGGCTATAGTAGGTTAGTGGGATGATTGTCCACCAACCCATTAAACCGGAACCATACAATAATCTGCAAGTGGACACATATCCCATTTGCAATGTATTCAATTGAATGGCTATGTTAATAATCTGCAAGTGGACACATATCCCACTTGCAATGTATTCAGTTGAATGGCTATAGTAGGTTAGTGGGATGATTGTCCACCAACCCATTAAACCGGAACCATACAATAATCTGCAAGTGGACACATATCCCACTTGCAATGTATTCAATTGAATGGCTATGTTAATAATCTGCAAGTGGACACATATCCCACTTGCAATGTATTCAATTGAATGGCTATGTTAATAATCTGCAAGTGGACACATATCCCACTTGCAATGTATTCAATTGAATGGCTATGCTAATAATCTGCAAGTGGACACATATCCCACTTGCAATGTATTCAGTTGAATGGCTATAGTAGGTTAGTGGGATGATTGTCCACCAACCCATTAAACCGGAACCATACAATAATCTGCAAATGGACACATATCCCACTTGCAATGTATTCAATTGAATGGCTATGCTAATAATCTGCAAGTGGACACATATCCCACTTGCAATGTATTCAATTGAATGGCTATGTTAATAATCTGCAAGTGGACACATATCCCACTTGCAATGTATTCAGTTGAATGGCTATAGTAGGTTAGTGGGATGATTGTCCACCAACCCATTAAACCGGAACCATACAATAATCTGCAAGTGGACACATATCCCATTTGCAATGTATTCAATTGAATGGCTATGTTAATAATCTGCAAGTGGACACATATCCCACTTGCAATGTATTCAGTTGAATGGCTATAGTAGGTTAGTGGGATGATTGTCCACCAACCCATTAAACCGGAACCATTTAATAATCTGCAAGTGGACACATATCCCACTTGCAATGTATTCAATTGAATGGCTATGTTAATAATCTGCAAGTGGACACATATCCCACTTGCAATGTATTCAATTGAATGGCTATGCTAATAATCTGCAAGTGGACACATATCCCACTTGCAATGTATTCAATTGAATGGCTATGTTAATAATCTGCAAGTGGACACATATCCCACTTGCAATGTATTCAGTTGAATGGCTATAGTAGGTTAGTGGGATGATTGTCCACCAACCCATTAAACCGGAACCATACAATAATCTGCAAATGGACACATATCCCACTTGCAATGTATTCAGTTGAATGGCTATAGTAGGTTAGTGGGATGATTGTCCACCAACCCATTAAACCGGAACCATACAATAATCTGCAAGTGGACACATATCCCACTTGCAATGTATTCAATTGAATGGCTATGTTAATAATCTGCAAGTGGACACATATCCCACTTGCAATGTATTCAATTGAATGGCTATGTTAATAATCTGCAAGTGGACACATATCCCACTTGCAATGTATTCAGTTGAATGGCTATAGTAGGTTAGTGGGATAATTGTCCACCAACCTATTAAACCGGAACCATTCAATAATCTGCAAATGGACACATATCCCACTTGCAATGTATTCAATTGAATGGCTATGTTAATAATCTGCAAGTGGACACATATCCCACTTGCAATGTATTCAGTTGAATGGCTATGTTAATAATCTGCAAGTGGACACATATCCCACTTGCAATGTATTCAATTGAATGGCTATGTTAATAATCTGCAAGTGGACACATATCCCACTTGCAATGTATTCAATTGAATGGCTATGTTAATAATCTGCAAGTGGACACATATCCCACTTGCAATGTATTCAGTTGAATGGCTATAGTAGGTTAATGGGATAATTGTCCACCAACCTATTAAACCGGAACCATACAATAATCTGCAAATGGACACATATCCCACTTGCAATGTATTCAATTGAATGGCTATGTTAATAATCTGCAAGTGGACACATATCCCACTTGCAATGTATTCAGTTGAATGGCTATGTTAATAATCTGCAAGTGGACACATATCCCACTTGCAATGTATTCAATTGAATGGCTATGTTAATAATCTGCAAGTGGACACATATCCCACTTGCAATGTATTCAATTGAATGGCCATGTTAATAATCTGCAGGTGGACACATATCCCACTTGCAATGTATTCAGTTGAATGGCTATAGTAGGTTAGTGGGATGATTGTCCACCAACCCATTAAACCGGAACCATACAATAATCTGCAAATGGACACATATCCCACTTGCAATGTATTCAATTGAATGGCTATGTTAATAATCTGCAAGTGGACACATATCCCACTTGCAATGTATTCAATTGAATGGCTATGCTAATAATCTGCAAGTGGACACATATCCCACTTGCAATGTATTCAGTTGAATGGCTATGTTAATAATCTGCAAGTGGACACATATCCCACTTGCAATGTATTCAGTTGAATGGCTATAGTAGGTTAGTGGGATGATTGTCCACCAACCCATTAAACCGGAACCATACAATAATCTGCAAATGGACACATATCCCATTTGCAATGTATTCAGTTGAATGGCTATAGTAGGTTAGTGGGATGATTGTCCACCAACCCATTAAACCGGAACCATACAATAATCTGCAAGTGGACACATATCCCACTTGCAATGTATTCAATTGAATGGCTATGTTAATAATCTGCAAGTGGACACATATCCCACTTGCAATGTATTCAGTTGAATGGCTATGTTAATAATCTGCAAGTGGACACATATGCCACTTGCAATGTATTCAGTTGAATGGCTATGTTAATAATCTGCAAGTGGACACATATCCCACTTGCAATGTATTCAGTTGAATGGCTATAGTAGGTTAGTGGGATGATTGTCCACCAACCCATTAAACCGGAACCATACAATAATCTGCAAGTGGACACATATCCCACTTGCAATGTATTCAATTGAATGGCTATGTTAATAATCTGCAAGTGGACACATATCCCACTTGCAATGTATTCAATTGAATGGCTATGTTAATAATCTGCAAGTGGACACATATCCCACTTGCAATGTATTCAATTGAATGGCTATGCTAATAATCTGCAAGTGGACACATATCCCACTTGCAATGTATTCAGTTGAATGGCTATAGTAGGTTAGTGGGATGATTGTCCACCAACCCATTAAACCGGAACCATACAATAATCTGCAAATGGACACATATCCCACTTGCAATGTATTCAATTGAATGGCTATGCTAATAATCTGCAAGTGGACACATATCCCACTTGCAATGTATTCAATTGAATGGCTATGTTAATAATCTGCAAGTGGACACATATCCCACTTGCAATGTATTCAGTTGAATGGCTATAGTAGGTTAGTGGGATGATTGTCCACCAACCCATTAAACCGGAACCATACAATAATCTGCAAGTGGACACATATCCCATTTGCAATGTATTCAATTGAATGGCTATGTTAATAATCTGCAAGTGGACACATATCCCACTTGCAATGTATTCAGTTGAATGGCTATAGTAGGTTAGTGGGATGATTGTCCACCAACCCATTAAACCGGAACCATTTAATAATCTGCAAGTGGACACATATCCCACTTGCAATGTATTCAATTGAATGGCTATGTTAATAATCTGCAAGTGGACACATATCCCACTTGCAATGTATTCAATTGAATGGCTATGCTAATAATCTGCAAGTGGACACATATCCCACTTGCAATGTATTCAATTGAATGGCTATGTTAATAATCTGCAAGTGGACACATATCCCACTTGCAATGTATTCAGTTGAATGGCTATAGTAGGTTAGTGGGATGATTGTCCACCAACCCATTAAACCGGAACCATACAATAATCTGCAAATGGACACATATCCCACTTGCAATGTATTCAGTTGAATGGCTATAGTAGGTTAGTGGGATGATTGTCCACCAACCCATTAAACCGGAACCATACAATAATCTGCAAGTGGACACATATCCCACTTGCAATGTATTCAGTTGAATGGCTATAGTAGGTTAGTGGGATGATTGTCCACCAACCCATTAAACCGGAACCATACAATAATCTGCAAATGGACACATATCCCACTTGCAATGTATTCAATTGAATGGCTATGTTAATAATCTGCAAGTGGACACATATCCCACTTGCAATGTATTCAATTGAATGGCTATGTTAATAATCTGCAAGTGGACACATATCCCACTTGCAATGTATTCAGTTGAATGGCTATAGTAGGTTAGTGGGATGATTGTCCACCAACCCATTAAACCGGAACCATACAATAATCTGCAAGTGGACACATATCCCATTTGCAATGTATTCAATTGAATGGCTATGTTAATAATCTGCAAGTGGACACATATCCCACTTGCAATGTATTCAGTTGAATGGCTATAGTAGGTTAGTGGGATGATTGTCCACCAACCCATTAAACCGGAACCATACAATAATCTGCAAGTGGACACATATCCCACTTGCAATGTATTCAGTTGAATGGCTATAGTAGGTTAGTGGGATGATTGTCCACCAACCCATTAAACCGGAACCATGGGTCCGCGGGGGTTACGTGGACGTTCCGTCACTATAATGGTCAAATGGACAAATAGTGGGTTCGTGGACATGGGGGGGGGGCCCGGGGTGGGGGGCGGGGGTCCGCGGGGGTTCCGTGGATGTTCCGTAAAAATAGTGGATATTTGGACAAATAGTGGGTTCGTGGACATGGGGGGGGGGGCCCGGGGTGTGGGGCGGGGGTCCGCGGGGGTTCCGTAAAAATAGTGGATATTTGGACAAATAGTGGGTTTGTGGACATGGGGGGGGGGCCCGGGGTGTGGGTCCGCGGGGGTTCCGTGGATGTTCCGTAAAAATAGTGGATATTTGGACAAATAGTGGGTTCGTGGACATGGGGGGGGGGCCCGGGGTGTGGGGCGGGGGTCCGCGGGGGTTCCGTGGATGTTCCGTAAAAATAGTGGATATTTGGACAAATAGTGGGTTCGTGGACATGGGGGGGGGCCCGGGGTGTGGGGCGGGGGTCTGCGGGGGTCCCGTGGTTGTTCCGTCACTATAGTGGTCAAATGGACAAATAGTGGGTTCGTGGACATGGGGGGGGGCCCGGGGTGTGGGGCGGGGGTCTGCGGGGGTCCCGTGGTTGTTCGGTCACTATAGTGGTCAAATGGACAAATAGTGGGTTCGTGGACATGGGGGGGGGCCCGGGGTGTGGGTCCGCGGGGGTTCCGTGGATGTTCCGTCACTATAATGGTCAAATGGACAAATAGTGGGTTCGTGGACATGGGGGGGGGGGGGCCCGGGGTGTGTGGCGGGGGTCCGAGGGGGTTCCGTGGCCGTTCCGTCACTTTAATGGTCAAATGGACAAATAGTGGGTTCGTGGGACTAAAAAAGTGTCCACCCCCCATTTGGGTGAATGCCACTGTTATAAACCTAAGGTGGACGCTCCGTGCGCCACCCTGTGGCGAAGGACAGAACTGCATTTTGGGGCCTCGAATTTCGGGGGGCTCCCGTCGGGCCCCTGGGGGGGCCAGGTCCCCCCTGACATCTCCGCGTCTCCCCACGGGCCGGGGGGGTCCGGCAGACACCAGCGCCGCGTCCGGCAAAAATTCTGGGGGGTCGGCGCGCAGGGTCCACGAACCCGCGTACACGAACCCTCAAACATATTTCCAAATGGACGTTTTTCAAAACGACGTACTTTCTAGAGGAAGTGCCAATAACACCAAGTCTCAGGCATTGTTCAAATAAGTACATGCTAGCAAGGGAAGGAGAGAAAGATAAAGATTTTGAAAAAGTGAAAGTTCATTTTTTTTTTTTTTTTTTATGTAGTCAAGTAGAGTTGAAAGAGATGAGTTTTCAGTTGTTGCTTGAAATTTGACAGGGATCCAGCATTCCGGATGGGGGTGGGAAGATCATTCCACCGGCCAGGAACGGTGAAAGAGAATGTTCTGGAGAGTGATTTTGAGCCTCTCTGTGATGGTACCACGAGGCGTCGCTCACTAGCAGATCTCAGACTTCTGGAGGGGATGTAAATTCGTAATAGTGAGTGGAAGTAGGTGGGTGCCGAGCCTGTGGTTGTTCTATATGCAAGCATCAGTGTCTTGAACTGGAAGCGAGCTGCAACCGGGAGCCAGTGCAAGGAGACAAAGAGGTGTAACATGGGCTCTTTTGGGCTCGTTGAAGACCAGTCGTGCCGCTGCATTCTGAATCATTTGTAGAGGTTTGATTGTGTTTGATGGAAGTCCAGCTAGAAGAGCATTGCAGTAGTCCAGTCTAGAAATGACAAGGGCCTGGACAAGAAGTTGTGCAGCATGCTCTGTCAGAAAGGGCCTGATCTTTCTGATGTTGTGTAGTGCAAACCTGCAAGATCGAGCAGTCTTTGCAATGTGCTCTTTGAAGGTCAGCTGGTCATCGAAGATTACACCAAGATTTCTGACCGAAGCTGATGGGGTAATTGTTGATGAACCTAACTGAATCGTGAAATCATGCTGTAGAGGGATAGGGTCTAGAGGACATGTTGTAGGATGGCTGGAGAGGAGAAGTTTGGATACTTCCGCCTCAGTGAGGGGACAGAAGGAGAAGATGGGAGTTTGAGCAGTGGCTCTAGTTGGTTGGGGGTCCTGTATGAGTGGAGGTGAAAACTGACTACTGATTGTTTTAGTTTTGTTTGTAAAAAAAGTTGCAAAGTAATCAGCTGTTATAGACGTGGTGGGAGGTGGTGGAGGGGGACAGAGGAGAGAATTAAATGTTCTAAAGAGATTACGCATATCTGGAGCATTGTTATGGAAATGTGACGATTTGGCAGTGTGGACTTCAGCTGAGAAAGATGAAAGAAACGATTGATACATACTCAGGTCCGACGGCTCGTTTGATTTTCGCCATTTTCTCTCTGCCGCTCGGAGTCTGGTCCGATGTTCACGAAGAACATCAGATAACCAGGGGTTAGAAGGGGCAGTTCGTGCTGGCCTGGAGGAGAGAGGACAAATGTCGTCTAGACAAGAGGTTAAGGTAGAGCATAAAGTATCAGTAGCAGCATTCACATCCAGAGATGAGAAATGGGTAGGTGAGGGAAGAGAGGAGGATACTACAGAGGAAAGATGTGAGGGAGAAAGGGAGCATAGGTTTCGTCTAAAAGTAACCGGTAAGGGGGTTGGTGGCACCCGGGTAGCAAAATGTAATGTGAATTTAATGAAGAAATGGTCAGAGATATGTAGTGGTTGTACCAGAATGTTATCTGCATTACAATCGCGTGTGTAAATTAAATCAAGTTGGTTGCCTGATTTGTGAGTGCTAGTAGTGGTAAGGCGTTTGAGATCAAATGAAGCTAGGAGCGAATGAAAGTCTGTAGCATAAGGCTTTTTCTAGATGAATGTTGAAAATCGCCAAAAACTAAGAGTGGAGTTCCATCCTCCATGAAAGAGGACAGCAACCCATCCAGCTCCTCTAGGAAGGGGGCTAGAATTTGGCCAGGGGGACGGTAGATTACCACAATCTGGAGTTTTATAGGAGCCATGACAGTAATCGCATGAGATTCAAATGAGTTGTAATTGCATAGGGGCGAGTGGGTTGAGTTTCCAATTATTTGAAATGAGCAGACCAGTGCCCACCCCGGCCAACCTGACGTGGGTGTGAGAGAAAGAGAACTTGTTAGAGAGGGCAGCTGGGTTGCTGAGTCTTCTGGACGAATCCAGGTCTCAGTCAAGCCCAAGATGCTGAGAGTGGATTGTAAATAAAAAGCGGAAATGAAGTCTGCTTTGTTGACAGCTGACTGACAATTCCAGAGAGCCATAGAGAAAGAAAGAGGTGTAGTAGAAGATGTAGAGATGTGGTGCAGGTTAGCAGGATTATTTTGTCGTCTGCGTGTGATGTTAGAGCGTGGTCGAGAGACAACCGGAATGGTTTTGAAACACATGATAGAAGATAGCAAAGGAGAGTGTGTGAGGGAAGATAGAAATGATACTTAAGTGTGTTGCTCGGTGTCGTTGCTCGGGTAAAGTCGCGCAGGAAAAAGTCGATTGTCTTTACACTCGTCTTCACACGAGGATGCTGAACGCTTCCACAGACGCTTCCGCGTCAGTCTCGGACATCAAATAAATACACAGTGTAATTAAGAGAATAGAGTGAAAACAGCTGTGAACGGCTTCTGATTAGCCCAGCCAATAGACTAACAGAATGCTAATAGAGACGAAACTAACACCTTGCCCAAGGAGCAATGGAGGCGCAAATGATTATAATTACCAGTAAGTGCAATCAAAACTATAAACCAACGAAAGTGCAGACTACAAATAGGTAGGAAACGAAATATTCCTTCCTAGCAGCAAGTAAATAATTTCAACAACAGATCTATGAACAAGTATTAAAGACACTCACAAGCTGACGTCCGTTTCTTCTGGTGACTAATCGGCTTCTCCCGATTATTACTAATCCTCAATGTAAGGTTATTGAACTCCTTTGGAATACACAGAGAACAGCATTTACAGTATGCTTACCTGACT
>JAPDDM010000133.1:0-85000 GCA_027474115.1 Schizopygopsis malacanthus
TTAGGGTGACAAAAAAAAGCTATAAAAGTCTGCTCTGCCTCAAACAGCGCTCATCAATGTCAAAGTATTTCAAATCAAATCAAAGTAGGCGGAGTTTAGCGTTCACAGATGCTGAGCGCCGCGACGAAAGCGTCAGATTAATAAAGAGAGCGAGGTAAGATGTTTAGTCAACTGTTTTACGAAAGAAATGTTAAAATGACCGACAATTCTATTCAGTGAAGCAAACTACTCGACTTGTTTCTCAAATATGCCCATTTTTAAGAGTGACAGAGAAAGAGAAGAAATGTGCATGTTTTAATTATCTGAATCTGTTTGTCCCTACAAACAATGAAACTGTGAATTTAGTTCTACTTAAAAAACACGTCTACTACTACTGTTGAAAAATAATACAACTTTATTTTATTAAGTAACATAATCACAATATTTTATTTTTAATAGTAGGCTAAATCCCCGTTATTTTTCAACATGTAAAGTTTAATTTTCATTCATTAAAATATAAATTAAATCGATGTTTCATGCCTTAATCTGATAACCAGTCAAATTTAAATACACAACACAGAATTTCTGAGGAGAAATAACAATTCATAAGGCTACTGTAAGAGTAAAACATTTTTTTGTATGCATTCAAATAATCAGATGAGCTAAAACAGAATTTGGCAACAATAAAACATAAGGTAAGAAAAAAATATAACATTTCATATGGCCATAAACATGTCATTTTTGTTACACTTTTAATAAATTAAATTGGTATAAGTTTCATGATTTTAATTAATTAGACATGCTTTTTGATAAATACAATTTAATTTGATCATTAAAAAGGAGTCTATAAAATGAAAAACGGAAAAAAACGGAATCTAAAAAATTGAAACGGTAAAAAATGAATTTAGAAAAAAATAAAATGGAATTTGGGAAAAATTAAAACGGATTTCATAGGGCCCTATATATATATATTGCAAAACGAAATTCTGGCCCTGCGTTTAACTGAGTTAAATAAATGATAATAGTGATGTGATATGTCTCTGTGTGGAGTAAAGGTCCTTACACACCGAGTCAGAAATGTTTGTATGCGTTTTTGCATGTGAAATTTCAAATCGCAAGGACCTTCACATCTGGCGCAGTTTAAGCTTGTTCTAAAACAAAAAGCAAACAATAGTATTAATAGTCATTCATTTTAGTTAAAATGCTATGATATTTGAACAGATTTTTATTCTTATTGTAAAATAATGTGAAATTAGGTCATGGAAATTGTCACAAAAGTCATGGAAAAGTCATGGAAAAGTCATGGAAATTTGTTGGTAAAAATGTGTACGAACCCTGATGTTCATAATTCACATAAAACACTAGATCTTCATATAATATGTTATATTCCTCATTCTGAACAACTTTGCCTCTATGAATAATGCTGTCATTCAAATCGTTCATTTAAATATTCACAAATATGTCAAATAACCTACTTTTGTGAACTAGTATCTGGTTTTTTTCTCAACCTCAATAAAACCACTTTAGTAATAATCTCTGGACTCTCTAGATCAACAATTATCGAAAAAAGTGGAATTTTGTCCTTTGGTTAGCTTTAATTAGCTCATTAAAAAATGGGGCCTGGCCACATATACCAAAAGCCTATAAAACCTGAACAAAAATCCAAAACTTTACAAACTGCGTGAAAACATGTTTCAGATGACTCTTAACAAGCATGAAAGTTTCATGAGAGATCGGACCATAGGTGGTGCTATAACAGTGAAAAAGGCCTCAAACACAGTATTTCTAAAGTAAATGACCTCAAATCAATGCAGTACTATTCTCTAGACTCTCTAGATCAATATTATCAAAAAAAACTGTTGAACATGTGTGTGTGTGTGTTTCTGTGAGCCTGTTTGTCCATTTTCGATGTGTTTCACTGTCAGCTATGAATCAAGGTTGGCCTAGACCATAAAAGCACACCCTGATGCCCTCAAAGCAAGAAGCCCGCTTAAATGCTGCTCGCAGCTTTAATTATTATTATTATTATTATTTTTATTATTACGCTTCTGCCGTAAAACGCAACGTGCAGCCAAAACTGTAAGGCCTAGAGACTGAAACATGAGACCAAAAATGACCATGAATTTGCCCGGTCACATGGGTAGACAAAAATCGTGGCGGGAACGAGATCAAATTCTCAGCCCAAATCGGCCCATAGGTGGCGCTACAGCGCCCCAAAAAACTGTCGCTATTTTACACGTTTTTGGGCGTAACTCCTAAATCTACCCTTGATCGTAGATTTTAAAAAATGTCCTTACATCGTTGCCTTTAACATCCTTGGTCAGCCCGCAAACAAAATGTATTCCGACAGATTTTCCCTAGACGCACTCGTTTTTTTCCGCCATCTTGAAATTTGACCTTATTCAAAAAACCTACTTTTGCGAACTAGTCCTAGGTTTTTTGCCAGATCAGAACCAAACCACCGCAGAAATGTTCTCTGGTTTATCAAGTGAATATCAATAATTATCGAAAAAAAGTTGAAATTTCAACTCACGTTTGCAAAGGGGCGTAAAAAGGTTTGAAAGAGGCGGGGCCAATTAGCTCACTTAAGCTACGTTAGCCAAATGTTATTTGAAGTAAACTCTTGAACGGAAATGAGATATCTTAACCAAACTCAGGACACATGTGTATGACATTGTTTTTTAGTCAAATAAAAAAAATTGCCAGCTCTATTCGCCACTTGGTGGCGCTATAAGATTGGGAAAAAACTGTAAAACAGCATAAACAAGCGTTGGTCCTGATTAACTTGAAATTTGGTATACAGTATCTCTGTCCAAAGGGGAACAAAAGGCTATAAGGATATTTGCATATCTCAAAAAACATGGCCGCCATTGGCCATACAATTTTAAACACCTATTAGACAAGGTTAGCAGAGGTCAATCAAAACGAAACTCTATGGGCATGTTCCACTCATTGTTCTAAAGGTCTGTAAGAATTTTGAAAGAAATCGGCCACTAGTTGGCGCTAATTTGATTTTTGGCTCTGTAATCACGTGGTGTTTTACATATCCACACAATATGCATATCATTTGATAGCTCTCATCATATTGAGCAACTTTGCCTCTAGAACCATTAGTGTCAATCAAATCGTTAATTAAATATTCACAAATTTGTAAAAACCTACTTTTTCGAACTAGTCTCTGGTTTTTTTCTCAATCTCGATCAAACCACTGCAGTAATAATCTCTGGACTCTCTAGATCAATAATTATCGAAAAAAAGTGGAATTTTGTCCTTTGGTTAGCTTTAATTGGCTCATTTACATAAGTGGGCGTGGCCACATAAACCCAAAGGCCTATAAAACCTAAACAAAAACTTGAAACTTTACGAAAGTTGGTGAAAACATGTGTCAGATGACCCTTAACAAGCATGCAAGTGTTTCATGCTCTCAAAAACACTATATTTGAGATCGGATCATAATTCACATAAAACACTAGTCTTCATATCATATGTTATATCTCCTCATTCTGCGCTATAACAGTTCATTAAATATTAATAAATATGAAAAACCTACTTTTGAAGCCTCTGTTTTTTTTCTCAAAAAACACAGTATTTCTAAGATCAATAATTATCGAAAAAAGTAATTTTGTCCTTGGTTATGACCTTTAAAAAGTGGGCTTGGTCAAATCAATCCTATAAAACCTGCAAAATCCAAAACTTTACGTACTATTCTCAAACGCATAGAATGGAGATCGGACCATAGGTGGCTCTAGAAACACAGTCAATAATTATCAAAAAACAGTTAATTATCAATAAACAGAACATGTGTGTGTGTGTGTGTGTTTCTGTGAGCCTGTTGTCCATTTTCGATGTGTTTCACTGTCAGCTATGAATCAAGGTTGGCCTACACCATAAAAGCAATCCCTGATGCCTTCAAAGCAAGAACCCCGCTTAATGCTGCTCGCAGCTTTAATTATTATGCAGAATATTATTATTATTTTTTATTATTATTATTATTTTTCTGCCGTAAAACGCAACGTGCAGCCCAAACCGTAAGGCCTAGAGACTTGAAACTTTGCCAATGGGTAGACCAAAAATCGAGGAGAGCTTATCAAATTCTCAGCCAAATTGGCCCATAGGTGGCGCTATAGCGACCACTGACGCGAAACGACTCGTAACTCCTAAACCGCTTGTTGTAGACTCAAGTGTCTTATATCACTGTAATCCTTGGCTCAATCAAAACTAAATGGCTATCTCCGATTTCATTTCCGCCTAGACTTTTCTGCCCGCCATTTTGAAATATGTCCAAAACCTACTTTTGCGAACTAGTCCTAGGTTTTTTGCCCAATCGGAACCAAACCACTGCAGAAATGTTCTTTGGCAAGTGAATATCAATAATTATCGAAAAAAAGTTGAAATTTCGACTCACGTTTGCAAAGGGGCGTAAAAACGTTCGAAAGAGGCGGGGCCAATTTTACTTAAAGAACTATAACTCTTGAATAGAATGAGATAGCTTCACCAAACTCTGGAAACTTATTTATGACATAATTCTTTGGTCAAATAAAAAAAATTGCGCAACTTTGCCACTTGGTGGCGCTATAACATTGGAAAAACTGTAACGCATAAACCGTAGGGCCGATCAACGTGAAATTTGGTATACAGTATCTCTGTCCAAAGGGGAACAAAATATTATAAGTACATTTGCATATCTCAAAAAACATGGCCGCCATTGGTCAAACAATTTTAAACACCTATTAGACAAGGTTAATAGATGTCAATCAGAACGAAACTCGTTGGGCAAGTTCAACTCATGGCCCTTAAGGCCTGCAAGAATTTTGAAATAAATCGGCCACTAGTTGGCGCTAACGAGTTTTTTGGCTCTGTAATCACGTGTCGTTTAACTTATCCACACAATATGCATATCATTTGATAGCTCTCGACATATTGAGCAACTTTGCCTCTTGGACTAATGCTGTCAATCAAATCGTTAATTAAATATTAATAAATATGTCAAAAACCTACTTTTGCGAACTAGTCTCTGGTTTTTTTCTCAACCTCGATCAACCCACTATAGTAATAATCTATGGACGCTCTAGATCAATAATTATCGAAAAAAAGTGGAATTTTGTACTTTGGTTAGCTTTAATTAGCTCATTTAAAAATGGGGCATGGCCACATATAACCAAAGGCCTATAAAACCTGAACGAAAATCCAAAGCTTTACGAAACTGGGTGAAAACATGTTTCAGATGACTCTTAACAAGCATGGAAAGTTTCATGGAGATCGGACCATAGGTGGCGCTATAACAGTGAAAAAGGCCTCAAAACACAGTATTTCTAAGGTAAATGACCTCAAATCAATGCAGTACTATTCTCTAGACTCTCTAGATCAATAATTATCAATAAACAGTTGAATTTGTGTGTGTGTGTGTGTTTCTGTGAGCCTGTTGTCCATTTTCGATGTGTTTCACTGTCAGCTATGAATCAAGGTTGGCCTACACCATAAAAGCACACCCTGATGCCCTCAAAGCAAGAACCCCGCTTAATGCTGCTCGCAGCTTTAATTAGGGGTTCTTGCACGTAGTGCAGAAACCCTATTGTAATTGTAAGGATTTTTATTATTATTTTTATTATTATTTTTCCGCCGTAAAACGCAACGTGCAGCCCAAACCGTAAGTCCTAGAGACTTGAAACTTTGCCAATGGGTAGCCCTCGAGGAGAAACGTATCAAATTCTCAGCCAAATCGGCCCATAGGGGGCGCTACAGCAAAAAAAACGTGAAAGTGCTAATAACTCCAAAACCGCTTGTCGTAGACTCAAAATTTTAACATATTTGGAATCCTTGGGTCAAAAATCGAAAACAAAATGTGATTTGGGGTCTACCGGGCCTAGTTTTTTCGCAAACTTTGATATCCGAAACGTACTTTTGCGAACTAGTCCTAGGTTTTTTGCCCGATCGGATCCAAACCACTGCAGAAATGTTCTCTGGAAAGTGAATATCAATTATTATCGAAAAAAAGTTGACATTTCCACTCAATATTGCAATGGGGCCCCAAAACGTTCGAAAGTCGAGGGCCATGTTTACGAAAAAAATTATAGCTCTTGAACAAAATGAGATATCTTCACCAAACTTGATACACATGTAAATGACAAAGATCTTTGGTAAAAAAAAAATAAATGCGCAGATTTGCCAGTTGGTGGCGCTAAAAACTCAAAAAAACTGTTCCAGGGTAACCGGTGGTCCGATCGACTTGAAATTTGGTACACGGTATCTCTGTCCAAAGGGGAACAAAATGATCTAAGGAAATTTGCATATCTCAAAAAACATGGCCGCCATTGGTCAAACAATTTCAAACACCTATTAGACAAGGTTAATAGAGGTCAATCAGAACGAAACTCAGTGGGCATGTTCCACTCATTGTTCTAAAGGTCTGTAAGAATTTTGAAAGAAATCGGCCACTAGTTGGCGCTAATTTGTTTTTTTGGCTCTGTAATCACGTGGTGTTTTACTTATCCACACAATATGCATATCATGTGATAGCTTGTCTCATAATGAGCAACTTTGCCTCTATAACCATTGCTGTCAATCAAATCGTTCATTTGATATTAATAAATTTGTAAAAACCTACTTTTACGAACTAGTCTCTGGTCTTTTTCTCAATCTCGATCAAACCACTGCAGTAATAATCTCTGGACTCTCTAGATCAATAATTATCGAAAAAAAGTGGAATTTTGTCCTTTGGTTAGCTATAATTGGCTCATTTAAAAAAGGTGGGCGTGGCCACACAAACTCAAAGGCCTATAAAACCTAAACCAAAACTTGAAACTTTATGCAAGTTGGTGAAAACATGTGTCCCATTAACCTTAACAGCCATGCAAAGTTTCATGGAGATCGGACCATAGGTGGCGCTATAACAGTAAAAAGAGCATTCAAAAAACAATATTTTAAATTGTACTATATTTAAAAAAACGTATATTTTCAAACATACACATAATCTTTACATCATATGAAAACACCGCATGACTTGTCTCTGGGAGCATTGTTTATTTAAATATTCTCAATTATGAAAATCTACTTTTGCATGTTAGGTTTTTTGCATAACCAAACCACTGCAGAAATCTCTGGCAAGTGAATATAATATAATTATCAAAAAAAAGTAAAACACTACGCAAAGGGGCGTTCGAAAGAGGCGGGGCCAATTTATATTATTTAATAGATATCTTCACCAAACTCAGGAAACATGTGTATGACTTGATTTTTGGTCAAAATAAAACATTTACCCAGTTATTCTGAGGAAAAACAACTAAACCGTTGCCTCTAGGATTATCTCTGTCCGATGCAAAACACTGTCAATCAAATCGTAATTAAATATTAATAAATAACAGAGGTCAATCAGAACGAAACTCATTGGGCAAAACCTACTTTTGAAAGAACGAACTAGTTTTTATGGCTTTGTAATCTGGTTTTTTCCACACAATCTCAATAGATATCCTTATGATGAGCAACTTTGACCGCACATCAAACGTTAATTAAATATTAATAAATATGTCACTACTTTTGTAGTCTCTCTGTTTTTTTCTCAATAAAACCACTGTAGTAATAATCTATGGACTCTCTAGATCAATAATTATCGAAAAAAAGTGGAATTTTGTCCTTTGGTTAGCTAGAATTAGCTCATTTAAAAAGGGGGCCTGGTCACACATAACCAAAGGCCTATAAAACTTAAACAAAATCTTGAAACTTTATGAAAGTTGGTGAAAACATGTGTCACATTAACCTTAACAGCTATGCAAAGTTTCATGGAAATCGGACCATAGGTGGCGCTATAACAGTAAAAAGAGCATTCAAAAACACTTAATTTGTATAGAAAGTGACCTCAAATTGTTGAGCATGTTCATAATTCACATAAAACACTACTTCTTTATATTATTTAATAGGTCTCCTTATTCTGAGCAACTTTGCCTCTAGGAATAATGCTGTCAATCAAATTGTTCATTAAATATTAATAAATATGTCATAAACCTACTTTTGCGAACTAGTCTCTGGTTTTTTTCTCAACCTCGATCAAACCACTGCAGTAATAATCTCTGGACTCTCTAGATCAATAATTATCGAAAAAAAGTGGAATTTTGTCCTTTGGTTAGCTTTTATTAGCTCATTTAAAAATGGGGCCTGGCCACATATAACCAAAGGCCTATAAAACCTGAATGAAAATCCCAAACTTTACGAAACTGGGTGAAAACATGTTTCAGATGACTCTTAACAAGCATGCAAAGTTTCATGGAGATCGGACCATAGGTAGCGCTATAACAGTGAAAAAGGCCTCAAAACACAGTATTTCTAAGGTAAATGACCTCAAATCAATGTAGTACTGTTCTCTAGACTCTCTAGATCAATAATTATCAAAAAACAGTTGAACATGTGTGTGTGTGTGTGTTTCTGTGAGCCTGTTGTCCATTTTCGATGTGTTTCACTGTCAGCTATGAATCAAGGTTGGCCTACACCATAAAAGCACACCCTGATGCCTTCAAAGCAAGAACCCCGCTTAATGCTGCTCGCAGCTTTAATTATTATTATTATTATTATTATTCATCCGGGTAAAACGTGCAGCCCAAACCGTCTAGAAACTGCAGAAGGTAGCCAAAAATCGAAGTTATCAAATTATCAGCAGAATCCCGAAAAAAACAAAAATATTGTAATTGTTAGAAAAAAAATTTTGCGATTACCCGCAAAAAAGGTTACACCGATTTCTCTCCGACGCCGGTTTTTTTTCCGCCAGACCTATATCCCACACCTACTTAACGGTCCTAGTTTTTTCGCCCATCGGAACCAAACCACTGCACGAAGTGCAATAATCATGAAAAAAAGTAGAAATTTCCCTAAAGGGGCGTTGAAGAGGCGGGGCCAATAATTATAACTCTTGAACGAATTATCTTCACCAAACTCAGAACACTTATGATTTTTTTTATAAAAAAATCTGTGCATTATTGGTGGCGCTATTATTATAAACCGTTGGTCCGATTATTATTATTCTGTCCGAAGGAAAACAAAATTAGACATTTGCATATCTCAAAAAACATGGTTCCAAAACATTTTAAAACACCTATTAGCAAGGTTAATCGAAGAACAAAACTGCAGAATCCCTATTGTAATTGAAAGAAATAAGGATTTTTTTTATTGTCGTTTTATTATCCACACAATATTATTATTCTCGTCATTATTTGCCTCTTGATTATTATTCCATTAATTATTCAGAATATGTCCCTAAAACTGTTTTTTTTCTCAACTCAATTAAACCACTGTGCACTCTCTAGCAATAATCATTGAAAAAAAGTGAATTTTGTCCTTTGGTTAAGAATTAGCTCATTTAAAAAGTAACATAACCAAAGGCCTATAAAACCTAAACAAAAACTTGCGAGTTGGTGAGAGCTTAACAAGAAATTTGGTCAGGTGGCGCTATTGAAAAAGGCCTAAAACACAGTATTCTAAAGTAAATGACCTCAAAGTACATCAAATAGTAAATAATAGTATAAATAAACGAACAATGGAACTCAAATCAAAAAACAGAGTTGTGTGTTTTCTGTGAGCCTGTTGTCCATCGATGTGTTTCAAAGGCTCCATAAAAGCCCCTGTCCTTTAAAGGCTATTGCTGCTCGCATATATTATTATTATTATTATTATTCCACCCTAAAACTGGGGCCTAAACCGCGCTAAATTTGGTCAGAGTTAGTAGTCGTGCGGAAAGAACCAAAGGCTCGCCCCTAGAAAAGGGGGCGCTACAGAGCAAAATTTCAACATTTTGCCTTAGCTCGTAAACCGATAGTCGAAAACTCAAAAAACTTTACATTTTTGAATCCTTGGGTCAATCAAATCAAAATGGCTATCTCCGATTTCATTTCCGCCTAGATAGTTTTTCCGCCATTTTGAAATTTGTCCAAAACTTACTTTTGCGAACTAGTCCTAGGTTTTTTGCCCGATCGAACCAAACCACTGCAGAAATGTTCTCTAGGAGTTAAGATCAATAATCATTGAAAAAAAGTAGAAATTTCGACTCACGTTTGAAAGGGGCGTAAAAACAATCGAAAGAGGCGGGGCCAATTTTACTTAAAGAGCTATAACTCTTGAATGGAATGAGATATCTTCACCAAACTTTGGAAACTTATTTATGACATAATTCTTTGGTCAAATAAAAAAATTGCGCAGCTTTGCCACTTGGTGGCGCTATAGATTGGAAAAACTGTAACGAGTAAACGTTAGTCCGATCGACTTGAAATTTAGTATACAGTATATCTGTCCAAAGGGGAACAAAATACTATGAGGAAATTTGCGTTTCTCAAAAAACATGGCCGCCATTGGCCAAACTAATTTAAAACACCTATTAGACAAGGTTAATAGAGGTCAATCAGAACAAAACTCGGTGGGCATGTTCAACTCATGGCCCTAAAGGTCTGTAAGAATTTTGAAAGAAATCGGCCACTAGTTGGCGCTAACGAGTTTTATGGCTCTGTAATCACGTGTCGTTTAACTTATCCACACAATATGCATATCATTTGATAGCTCTCGTCATATTGAGCAACTTTGCCTCTAGAACCATTAGTGTCAATCAAATCGTTCATTAATTATTAATAAATATGTCAAAAACCTACTTTTGCGAACTAGTCTCTGGTTTTTTTCTCAACCTCGATCAAACCACTGCAGTAATAATCTCTAGACTCTCTAGATCAATAATTATCGAAAAAAAGTGGAATTTTATCATTTGGTTAGCTAGAATTAGCTCATTTACAAAAGTGGAGCGTGGCCACATAAACCAAAGGCCTATAAAACCTAAACCAAAACTTGAAACTTTACAAAGTTGGTAAAAACATGTGTCACATTAACCCTTAACAAGCCATGCAAAGTTTCATGGAGATCGGACCATAGGTGGCGCTATAACAGTAAAAATAGCTCTCAAAAACACTATATTTGTATAGAAAATGACCTAGCATTGTTGAGCATGTTCATAATTCACATAAAACACTAGATCTTCTTTATATCATATGTTAATAGGTCTTCTTCATTCTGAGCAACTTTGCCTCTTGGACTTAATGCTGTCAATCAAATCGTTAATTAAATATTAATAAATATGTCAAAAACCTACTTTTGCGAACTAGTCTCTGGTTTTTTTTCTCAACCTCGATCAAACCACTGCAGTAATAATCTCTGGACTCTCTAGATCAATAATTATCGAAAAAAAGTGGAATTTTGTCCTTTGGTTAGCTAGAATTAGCTCATTTAAAAATGGGGCCTGGCCACATATAACCAAAGGCCTATAAAACCTGAACGAAAATCCAAAAACTTTACGAAACTGGGTGAAAACATGTTTCAGATGACTCTTAACAAGCATGCAAAGTTTCATGGAGATCGGACCATAGGTGGCGCTATAACAGTGAAAAAGGCCTCAAAACACAGTATTTCTAAGGTAAATGACCTCAAATCAATGCAGTACAATTCTCTAGACTCTCTAGATCAATAATTATCAAAAAAAACAGTTGAACATGTGTTTTGTGTGTGTGTTTCTGTGAGCCTGTTGTCCATTTTCGATGTGTTTCACTGTCAGCTATGAATCAAGGTTGGCCTAAACCATAAAAGCACACCCTGATGCCTTCAAAGCAAGAACCCCGCTTAATGCTGCTCGCAGCTTTAATTAGGGGTTCTTGCACGAAGTGCAGAATCCCTATTGTAATTTAGGATTTTTTTTATTATTATTATTATTATTATCCACCCTAAAACTGAACGTGCAGCCCAAACCGTAAGGGCCTAGAGAGCTGAAACTTTGGTCCAGATTGTAGTAGTCGTGGCGGGAACGAGAATCCAAAGGCTCAGCCCAATCGGCCCATAGGTGGCGCTATAGCAGCGCAAAACTAGATTTTCAGACATTTTTGGCCATAGCTCCTAAATTAGCCGATAGTCGAAAATTCAAAAACTGACATCTTTTGGAATCCTTGGGTCAATCAAAACAAAATGGCTATCTCCGATTTCATTTGCGCCTGATATTTTTCCGCCATTTTGAAATTTGTCCAAAACCTACTTTAATGCGAACTAGTCCTAGGTTTTTTATCGCCCGATCGGAACCAAACCACTGCAGAAATGTTCTCTTGAAGTGATTATCAATAATTATCGAAAAAAAGTTGAAATTTCAACTCACGTTTGCAAAGGGTATGCGTAAACAAGGATTCGAAAGAGAGCGGGCAAAGCCAATTTCACTTAAATAGCTATAACTCTTGAACGGAATGAGATATCTTCACCAAACTCAGGACACATGTGTAATGACATTGATTCTTTGGTCAAATAAAAAAAAATGACGCAGCTTCGCCACTTGGTGGCGCTATAAGATTGGGAAAACTGTAACGCATAAACCGTTGGTCCGATTAACTTGAAATTTGGTATAACAGTATCTCTGTCCAAAGGGGAACAAAAGGCTATAAGGACATTTGCATATCTCAAAAAACATGGCCGCCATTGGCCAAACAATTGTTAAACACCTATTAGACAAGGTTAACAGAGGTCAATCAGAACGAAACTCTTTGGGCATGTTCAACTCATGGCCCTTAAGGTCTGTAAGAATTTTGAAAGAAATCGGCCACTAGTTGGCGCTAATTTGATTTTTTGGCTCTGTAATCACGTGGTGTTTTACATATCCACACAATATGCATATCATTTGATAGGTCTCGTCATAATGAGCAACTTTGCCTCTAGAACCATTAGCTGTCAATCAAATCGTTCAATTAAATATTCACAAATTTGTAAAAACCTACTTTTTCGAACTAGTCTCTGGTTTTTTTCTCAATCCTCGATCAAACCACTGCAGTAATAATCTCTGGACTCTCTAGATCAATAATTATCGAAAAAAAGTGGAATTTTGTCCTTTGGTTAGCTAGAATTAGCTCATTTAAAAAGGGGGCCTGGCACACATAAACCAAAGGCCTATAAAACTTAAACAAAATCTTGAAACTTTATGAAAGTTGGTGAAAACACATGTGTCACATTAACCCTTAACAGCCATGCAAAGTTTCATGGAGATCAGACCATAGGTGGCGCTATAACAGTAAAAATAGCTCTCAAAAACACTATATTTGTATAGAAAATGACCTAACATTGTTGAGCATGTTCATAATTCACATAAAACACTAGATCTTCATATCATATGTTATATCTCCTCATTCTGAACAACTTTGCCTCTTGGACTAATGCTGTCAATCAAATCGTTCAATTAAATATTAATAAATATGTCAAAAACCTACTTTTGCGAACTAGTCTCTGTTTTTTTTTCTCAATCTCGATCAAACCACTTTAGTAATAATCTCTGGACGCTCTAGATCAATAATTATCGAAAAAAAGTGGAATTTTGTCCTTTGGTTAGCTTTAATTAGCTCATTTAAAAAGTGGGGCCTTGGTCCACATATAACCAAAGTCCTATAAAACCTGAACGGAAATCCAAAACTTTACGAAACTGGGTGAAAACATGTTTCAGATGACTCTTAACAAGCATGAAAAGTTTCATGGAGATCGGACCATAGGTGGCGCTATAACAGTGAAAAAGGCCTCAAAACACAGTATTTCTAAGGTAAATGACCTCAAATCAATGTAGTACTGTTCTCTAGACTCTCTAGATCAATAATTATCAAAAAAACAGTTGAACATGTGTGTGTGTGTGTTTCTGTGAGCCTGTTGTCCATTTTCGATGTGTTTCACTGTCAGCTATGAATCAAGGTTGGCCTAGACCATAAAAGCACACCCTGATGCCCTCAAAGCAAGAAGCCCGCTTAAATGCTGCTCGCAGCTTTAATTAGGGGTTCTTGCACGAAGTGCAGAATCCCTATTGTAATTGTTAGAATTTTTATTATTATTATTATTATTATTTTTATTATTACGCTTCTGCCGTAAAACGCAACGTGCAGCCCAAACCGTAAGGCCTAGAAACTTGAAACTTTGCCAATGGGTAGACCAAAAATCGAGGAGAGCTTATCAAATTCTCAGCCCAATCGGCCCATAGGTGGCGCTATAGAGACCACCGACGCGAAATGACTCATAACTCATAAACCGCTTGTCGTAGACTCAAATGTCTTATATCCCTGTAATCCTTGGGTCAATCAAAACAAAATGGCTATCTCCGATTTCATTTGCCGCCTGGATAAATTTTTCCGCCATTTTGAAATTTGTCCAAAACCTACTTTTGCGAACTAGTCCTAGGTTTTTCGCCCGATCGGAACCAAACCACTGCAGAAATGTTCTCTGGCAAGTGAATATCAATAATTATCGAAAAAAAGTTGAAATTTCAACTCACGTTTGCAAAGGGGCGTAAAAACAATCGAAAGAGGCGGGGCCAACTTTACTTAAAGAGCTATAACTCTTGAACGGAATGAGATATCTTCACCAAACTCTGGAAACATGTTAATGACATAATTCTTTGGTCAAATAAAAAAAATTGCGCAGCTTTGCCACTTGGTGGCGCTATAACATTGGAAAAACTGTAACGCATAAACCGTTGGTCCGATCAACTTGAAATTTGGTATACAGTATCTCTGTCGGAAGGGGAACAAAAGGCTATAAGGACATTTGCATATCTCAAAAAACATGGCCGCCATTGGCCAAACAATTTTAAACACCTATTAGACAAGGTTAGCAGAGGTCAATCAGAACGAAACTCTTTGGGCATGTTCAACTCATGGCCCTAAAGGTCTGTAAGAATTTTGAAAGAAATCGGCCACTAGTTGGCGCTAATTTGTTTTTTTGGCTCTGTAATCACGTGGTGTTTTACATATCCACACAATATGCATATCATTTGATAGGTCTCGTCATAATGAGCAACTTTGCCTCTAGAACCATTAGTGTCAATCAAATCGTTCATTAAATATTCACAAATTTGTAAAAACCTACTTTTTCGAACTAGTCTCTGGTTTTTTTCTCAATCTCGATCAAACCACTGCAGTAATAATCTCTGGACTCTCTAGATCAATAATTATCGAAAAAAAGTGGAATTTTGTCCTTTGGTTAGCTTTAATTGGCTCATTTACAAGAAGTGGGCGTGGCCACATAAACCCAAAGGCCTATAAAACCTAAACCAAAACTTGAAACTTTACGAAAGTTGGTGAAAACATGTGTCACATGACCCTTAACAGCCATGCAAAGTTTCATGGCGATCGGACCATAGGTGGCGCTATAACAGTAAAAGATAGCCTCTCAAAAACACAATATTTCAATTGTACATAAACGTAAATTGTAAAAAAAACGTTCATATTTTCAAACATACACATAATCTTTACATCATATTATCGATAGAACACCGCATTGTGAACAACTTTGTCTCTGGGAGTCGGACTTCCATCAATCAAAGTGTTATTTAAATATTCTCAATTATGTTCAAAACCTACTTTTGCAAACTAGTCCTAGGTTTTTTGCCCGATCGGAACCAAACCACTGCAGAAATGTTCTCTGTTAAGTGAGTATGAATAATTATCGAAAGAAAGTTTAAATTTCATCTCAGGTTCGCAAAGGGACATAAAAATGTTCGAAAAAGGCGGGGCCAATTTCACTTAAATAGCTATAACTCTTGAACGGAATGAGATATCTTCACCAAACTCAGGAAACATCATTGATTTTTGGTCAAATTAAAAAATTTACCCAGCTCTATTCGCCACTTGGTGGCGCTATAAGATTGGGAAAACTGTAACGCATAAACCGTTGGTCCGAATAACTTGAAATTTGGTATACATTATCTCTGTCCGAAGTGGAACAAAATACTATAAGGACATTTGCATATCTCAAAAAACATGGCCGCCATTGGCCAAACCATGTTAAATATTACATATTAGACAAGGTTAACAGAGGTCAATCAGAACTAAACTCTTTGGGCATGTTCAACTCATGGCCCTTAAGGTCTGTAAGAATTTTGAAAGAAATCGGCCACTAGTTGGCGCTAACGAGTTTTTTTGGCTCTGTAATCACGTGTTTTAACATTATCCACACAATATGCATATCATTTGATAGCTCTCCTCATGATGAGCAATTTTGGCCAACCGCACATTGCTCTCAATCAAATCGTTAATTAAATATTAATAAATTTGTAAAAACCTACTTTTTCGAACTAGTCTCTGTTTTTTTTCTCAATCTCGATCAAACCACTTTAGTAATAATCTATGGACGCTCTAGATCAATAATTATCAAAAAAAGTGGAATTTTGTCCTTTGGTTAGCTTTAATTAGCTCATTTAAAAATGGGGCTTGGCCACTTATAACCAAAGTCCTATAAAACCTGAACGAAAATCCAAAACTTTACGAAACTGGGTGAAAACATGTTTCAGATGACTCTTAACAGGCATGCAAAGTTTCATGGAGATCGGACCATAGGTGGCGCTATAACAGTGAAAAAGGCCTCAAAACACAGTATTTCTAAGGTAAATGACCTCAAATCAATGCAGTACTATTCTCTAGACTCTCTAGATCAATAATTATCAATAAACAGTTGAACATGTGTTTGTGTGTGTGTTTCTGTCAGCCTGTTGTCCATTTTCGATGTGTTTCACTGTCAGCTATGAATCAAGGTTGGCCTAGACCATAAAAGCACACCCTGATGCCCTCAAAGCAAGAAGCCCGCTTAAATGCTGCTCGCAGCTTTAATTATTATTATTTTATTATTATTCCACCCTAAAACTGAACGTGCAGCCCAAACCGTAAGGGCGAGAGAGCTGAAATTTGGTCAGGTTGTAGTAGTCGTGGCGGGAACGAGTAAATCCAAAGGCTCGCCCCTGTCGGCTAATAGGTGCGCTACAGAGCAAAGCCACTAGACGCGACATTTTATGGCCTTAATCACTGCTCGTAAACCGCATAGTCGAAAACTTTGGCAAAAACTTTATCATTTTTGGAATCCTTGGTCAATCAAAGAATGGCTATCTCCGATTTCATTTCCGCTAGATAGTTTTTCCGCCATTTTGAAATTTGTCCAAAACCTACTTTTGCGAACTAGTCCTAGGTTTTTCGCCCGATCGGAACCAAACCACTGCAGAAATGTTCTCTATTAAGATCAATAATTATCGAAAAAAAGTGGAAATTTCTACTCACGTTTGCAAAGGGGCGTAAAAACAATCGAAAGAGGCGGGGCCAATTTTACTTAAATAGCTATAACTCTTGAACGGAATGAGATATCTTCACCAAACTCTGGAAAGTTGTTTATGAGATAATTCTTTGGTCAAATAAAAAAATTGCGCAGCTTTGCCACTTGGTGGCGCTATAACATTGGAAAAACTGTAACGACTAAACCGTAGTCCGATCGACTTGAAATTTGTATACAGTATATCTGTCCAAAGGGGAACAAAGACTATAGGAAATTTGCATTTCTCAAAAAACATGGCCGCCATTGGCCAAACTAATTTAAACACCTATTAGACAAGGTTGATAGAGGTCAATCAGAACAAAACTCGGTGGGCATGTTCAAATCATGGTTCTAAAGGTCTGTAAGAATTTTGAAAGAAATCGGCCACTAGTTGGCGCTAATTTGATTTTTGGCTCTGTAATCACGTGTGTTTAACTTATCCACACAATATGCATATCATTTGATAGATCTCTTCATAATGAGCAACTTTGCCTCTAGAACCATTGCTGTCAATCAAATCGTTCATTAAATATTCACAAATTTGTAAAAACCTACTTTTTCGAACTAGTCTCTGGTTTTTTTTCTCAATCTCGATCAAACCACTGCAGTAATAATCTCTGGACACTCTAGATCAATAATTATCGAAAAAAAGTGGAATTTTGTCCTTTGGTTAGCTTTAATTGGCTCATTTACAAGAATGGGCGTGGCCACATAAACCCAAAGGCCTATAAAACCTAAACAAAAACTTGAAACTTTACGAAAGTTGGTGAAAACATGTGTCAGATGACCCTTAACAAGCCATGCAAAGTTTCATGGCGATCGGACCATAGGTGGCGCTATAACAGTAAAAAGAAGCCTCAAAAACACAATATTTCTAATTGACCTCACAATCAAATTCGTAAAATAATTAATAAATATGTCAAAAACAGTTGAACGTTGTGTGTGTGTTTCTGTGAGCCTATTTTCATGTGTTTCACTGTCAGCATAATCAAGGTTGGCCTATAAAAGCACACCCTGATGCTCAAAGCAAGAACCCCGCTTATAATGCTGCTCGCATCCATATCCCTATTGAATTGTTAGATGCAGAATCTGAATCGTAGGATTTTTATTATTATTATTATTATATATTCAACTTAAGGCCTGAAACTCTCTAGGGAGTACTATCCATCAATCAAAGTTTCAGACTTAGCTTTATCGTAATTCATATCGTTGCATCCTTGCGTCATGTTCAAATTTTCTCTCACCTAAAATTGACTTTTACTTAAGACTAGTCCTAGGTTTTTCGCCCGATCGGAATCAAACCACTGCAGAAATGTTCTCTGGCAAGTGAAAATGAATAATTATCGAAAAAAAGTTTAAATTTCAACTCACGTTCGCAAGGGGCGTAAAAATGTTCGAAAGAGGCGGGGCCAATTTTACTTAAATAGCTATAAACTCTTGAACGGAATGAGATATCTTCACCAAACTCAGGACACATGTGCATGACATTGTTTTTTGGTCAAATAAAAAAAAATTGCCCAGATTCGCCACTTGGTGGCGCTATAAGATTGGAAAAACTGTAACTCATAAACCGTTGGTCCGATTAACTTGAAATTTGGAATACATTAATCTCTGTCCGAAGGGAACAAAATAATCTAAGGACAATTTGCATATCTCAAAAAACATGGCCGCCATTGGCCAAACCAATGTTTAAACACATATTAGACAAGGTTAACAGAGGTCAATCAGAACAATCAGAACGAAACTCATTGGGCAATGTTCAACTCATGGCCCTTCTAAAGGTCTGTAAGAATTTTGAAAGAAATCGGCCACTAGTTGGCGCTAATTTGTTTTTATTGGCTCTGTAATCACGTGTCGTTTAACTTATCCACACAATATGCATATCATTTGATAGCTCTCATCATGATGAGCAACTTTGCCCTAGAACCGCACATTGCTGTCAATCAAATCGTTCATTAAATATTAATAAATATGTCAAAAACCTACTTTTGCGAACTAGTCTCTGGTTTTTTTCTCAACCTCGATCAAACCACTGCAGTAATAATCTATGGACGCTCTAGATCAATAATTATCGAAAAAAAGTGGAATTTTGTCCTTTGGTTAGCTAGAATTAGCTCATTTAAAAAGGGGGCCTGGTCACACATAAACTCAAAGGCCTATAAAACCTAAACAAAAACTTGAAACTTTATGAAAGTTGGTGAAAACATGTGTCAGATAACCCTTAACAGCCATGCAAAGTTTCATAGAGATCGGACCATAGGTGGTGCTATAACATTCAAAATAGCTCTCAAAAACACTGTATTTAAATAGAAAATGACCTTCAATTGTGGAGCAAGTTCATAATTCACATAAAACACTACATCTTCATATCATATGTTATATCTCCTCATTCTGAACAACTTTGCCTCTTGGACTAATGCTGTCAATCAAATTGTTAATTAAATATTAATAAATATGTCAAAAACCTAGTTTTGCGAACTAGTCTCTGGTTTTTTTCTCAACCTCGATCAAACCACTGTAGTAATAATCTATGGACGCTCTAGATCAATAATTATCAAAAAAAGTGGAATTTTGTCCTTTGGTTAGCTTTAATTAGCTCATTTAAAAATGGGGCCTGGCCACATATAACCAAAGGCCTATAAAACCTGAACGAAAATTCAAAACTTTACGAAACTGGGTGAAAACATGTTTCAGATGACTCTTAACAAGCATGCAAAGTTTCATGGAGATCGGACCATAGGTGGCGCTATAACAGTGAAAAAGGCCTCAAAACACAGTATTTCTAAGGTAAATGACCTCAAATCAATGCAGTACTATTCTCTAGACTCTCTAGATCAATAATTATCAATAAACAGTTGAACGTGTGTCTGTGTGTGTGTTTCTGTGAGCCTGTTGTCCATTTTCGATGTGTTTCACTGTCAGCTATGAATCAAGGTTGGCCTAAACCATAAAAGCACACCCTGATGCCCTCAAAGCAAGAAGCCCGCTTAAATGCTGCTCGCAGCTTTAATTAGGGGTTCTTGCACGAAGTGCAGAATCCCTATTGTAATCGTTAGGATTTTTTTTATTATTATTATTATTATTATTCTGCCCTAAAACTGAACGTGCAGCCCAAACCGTAAGGGCGAGAGAGCTGAAATTTGGTCAGATTGTAGTAGTCGTGGCGGGAACGAGTAATCCAAAGGCTCGCCCCTATCGGCTAATAGGGGGCGCTACAGAGCAAAACACTAGATTTTCAGACATTTGGGCCGTAGCTCGTAAACCGATAGTCGAAAATTCAAAAACTTTACATTTTTGGAATCCTTGGGTCAATCAAATGAAAATGGCTATCTCCGATTTCATTTCCGCCTAGATCGTTTTTCCGCCATTTTGAAATTTGTCCAAAACCTACTTTTGCGAACTAGTCCTAGGTTTTTCGCCCGATCGGAACCAAACCACTGCAGAAATGTTCTCTGGCAAGTGAATATCAATAATTATCGAAAAAAAGTTGAAATTTCAACTCACGTTTGCAAAGGGGCGTAAACACATTCGAAAGAGGCGGGGCCAATTTCACTTAAATAGCTATAACTCTTGAACGGAATGAGATATCTTCACCAAACTCAGGACACATGTTTATGACATTAATTCTTTGGTCAAATAAAAAAAATTGCGCAGCTTAGCCACTTGGTGGCGCTATAAGATTGGAAAAACTGTAACGACCTAGTAAACCGGTGGTCCGATCAACTTGAAATTTGGTATACAGTATCTCTGTCCGAAAGGGGAACAAAAGGCTATTAGGAGGACATTTGCATATCTCAAAAAACATGGCCGCCATTGGCCAAACAATTTTAAACACCTATTAGACAAGGTTAGCAGAGGTCAATCAGAACGAAACTCTTGGGCATGTTCAACTCATGGCCCTTAAGGTCTGTAAGAATTTTGAAAGAAATCGGCCACTAGTTGGCGCTATTTGTTTTTTGGCTCTGTAATCACGTGGTGTTTTAACATTATCCACACAATATGCATATCATTTGATAGGTCTTGTCATAATGAGCAACTTTGCCTCTAGAACCATTAGCTGTCAATCAAATCGTTCATTAAATATTCACAAATTTGTAAAAACCTACTTTTTCGAACTAGTCTCTGGTTTTTTTCTCAATCTCGATCAAACCACTGCAGTAATAATCTCTGGACTCTCTAGATCAATAATTATCGAAAAAAAGTGGAATTTTGTCCTTTGGTTAGCTTTAATTGGCTCATTTACAAGAAGTGGGCGTGGCCACATAAACCCAAAGGCCTATAAAACCTAAACCAAAACTTGAAACTTTACGAAAGTTGGTGAAAACATGTGTCAGATGACCCTTAACAGCCATGCAAAGTTTCATGGCGATCGGACCATAGGTGGCGCTATAACAGTAAAAGAAGCCTTCAAAAACACAATATTTAAATTGTACATAAACGTAAAGCTTGTAAAAAAAATTCATATTTTCAAACATACACATAATCTTTACATCATATGATAGAACACCGCATTCTGAACAACTTTGTCTCTGGAGTACTTCCATCAATCAAAGTGTTATTTAAATATTCTCAATTATGTTCAAAACCTACTTTTGCGAACTAGTCCTAGGTTTTTTGCCCGATCGGAATCCAAACCACTGCAGAAATGTTCTCTGGCAAGTGAATATAAATAATTATCGAAAAAAAGTTTAAATTTCATCTCAGGTTCGCAAAGGGGCGTAAAAATGTTCGAAGAGGCGGGGCCAATTTCACTTAAATAGCTATAACTCTTGAAACGGAATGAGATATCTTCACCAAACTCAGGACACATGTGTATGACATTGATTTGTGGTCAAATTAAAAAAATGTACCCAGATTCGCCACTTGGTGGCGCTATAAGATTGGGAAAACTGTAACGCAAAAACATAAACCGTTTGGTCCGATTGAATAACTTGAAATTTGGTATACATTATCTCTGTCCGAAGTGGAACAAAATACTATAAGGACATTTGCATATCTCAAAAAACATGGCCGCCATTGGCCAAACCATGTTAAACACATATTAGACAAGGTTAACAGAGGTTAACAGAGGTCAATCAGAACTAAACTCTTTGGGCATGTTCAACTCATGGCCCTTAAGGTCTGTAAGAATTTTGAAAGAACTCGGCCACTAGTTGGCGCTAACGAGATTTTATGGCTCTGTAATCACGTGTCGTTTAACTTATCCACACAATATGCATATCATTTTATAGATCTCCTCATGATGAGCAAATTTGGCCCACGGCACAATGCTCTCAATCAAATCGTTCATTAAATATTAATAAATATGTCAAAAACCTACTTTTGCGAACTAGTCTCTGGTTTTTTTCTCAACCTCGATCAAACCACTGCAGTAATAATCTCTGGACTCTCTAGATCAATAATTATCAAAAAAAAGTGGAATTTTGTCCTTTGGTTAGCTAGAATTAGCTCATTTAAAAATGGGGCCTGGTCACACATAACCAAAGACCTATAAAACCTAAACAAAAACCTGAAACTTTATGAAAGTTGGTGAAAACATGTTTCAGATGACTCTTAACAAGCATGCAAAGTTTCATGGAGATCGGACCATAGGTGGCGCTATAACAGTGAAAAAGGCCTCAAAACACAGTATTTCTAAGGTAAATGACCTCAAATCAATGCAGTACTATTCTCTAGACTCTCTAGATCAATAATTATCAATAAACAGTTGAACATGTGTGTGTGTGTGTGTTTCTGTGAGCCTGTTGTCCATTTTCGATGTGTTTCACTGTCACCTATGAATCAAGGTTGGCCTAGACCATAAAAGCACACCCTGGTGCCCTCAAAGCAAGAAGCCCGCTTAATGCTGCTCGCAGCTTTAATTATTCTTGCATGCAGAATATTGTAATATTTTTATTATTATTATTATTATTATTTTATTATTATTATTCTTTCTGCCGTAAAACGCAACGTGCAGCCCAAACCGTAAGGCCTAGAAACTGAAACTTTGGTCAGATGGGTAGTCGAGGAGAACGAGTTATCAAAGTCTCAGCCCAATCGGCCCATAGGGGGCGCTATAGCAGAGCGAAACGACTCATAACATTTTGGCCTAAACCGCTTGTCGTAGACTCAAAAACTTATATCATTTGTAATCCTTGGCTCAATCAAATGAAAATGGCTATCTCCGATTTCATTTCCGCCTAGAAATTTTTTCCGCCATTTTGAAATTTGTCCAAAACCTACTTTTGCGAACTAGTCCTAGGTTTTTTCGCCCGATCGGAACCAAACCACTGCAGAAATGTTCTCTGGCCAGTGAATATCAATAATTATCGAAAAAAAGTTGAAATTTCAACTCACGTTCGCAAAGGGGCGTAAAAACAATCGAAAGAGGCGGGGCCAATTTTACTTAAATAGCTATAACTCTTGAACGAAATGAGATATCTTCACCAAACTCAGGAAACTGTATGACATAATTTTTTGGTCAAATAAAAAAAATTGCGCAGCTTCGCCACTTGGTGGCGCTATAAGATTGGAAAAACTGTAACGCGTAAACCGTTGGTCCGATCAACTTGAAATTTGGTATACAGTATCTCTGTCCAAAGGGGAACAAAATATTATAAGGACATTTGCATATCTCAAAAAACATGGCCGCCATTGGCCAAACAATTTTAAACACCTATTAGACAAGGTTAATAGAGGTCAATCAGAACGAAACTCGGTGGGCATGTTCAACTCATGGCCTTCTAAAGGTCTGTAAGAATTTTGAAAGAAATCGGCCACTAGTTGGCGCTAATTTGATTTTTGGCTCTGTAATCACGTGGTGTTTTACTTATCCACACAATATGCATATCATTTGATAGCTTGCCTCTCGAACACATGATCAAATCGATTAAATATTCACAAATTTGTAAAAACACTTTTTCGAACTAGTTGGTTTTTTTCCTCTCGATCAAACCACTGCAGTAATTCTCTGGAGCTGTCAATCAAAAGAAGTCGTGGCCACATCAACCCAAAGGCCTTAAAACCTAAACAAAAACTTCAACTTTACGAAAGTTGGTGAAAACATGTGTCAAAAACAGCCCAAAGTACTTTTAACAGCGAACTAAATTGTCTCTGGGTTTTTTCTCAATCCTCGATCAAACAAGAACACTGCAGTAATAATCTCTGGACTCTCTAGATCAATAATTATAACGAAAAAAAAGTGGAATTTAGCGACCACTGACGCGAAACGACTCATAACTTAAACCGCTGGTAGACTAGCTATATCCCTGAATTGGGCTCAATCAAAACAAAATGCTATCTCCGATTTATTTGCGCTAAAGTTTTTCCGCCATTTTGAAATTTGTCCAAAACCTACTTTTGCGAACCTGGTTTTTCGCCCGACACAAACCACTAAAATGTTCCAAAATATCAATAATTATCGAAAAAAAGTTGAAATTTCAACTCATTTGCAAAGGGGCGTACCTTAAACAGCTAAACTCTTGAAAGAATGAGATATCTTCACCAAACTAAACTTATTTATGAAATTCTTTGTCAAATAAAAAAAATTGGCAGCTTTTGCCACTTGGTGGCGCTAAACATGGAAAAACTGTCATAAAACCGTAGGTCCGATCAACTTGAAATTTGGTATACAGTTCTCTGTCGGAAGGGGAACAAAAAGCTATAAGGACATGCAATCTCAAAAAACATGGCCGCCATTGGCCAAACAATTTTAAACAACTATTAGACAGGGTTAGAGAGGTCAATCAGAACGAAACATAGGCATGTTCCACTCATTGTTCTAAAGGTCTATTTTGAAAGAAATCGGCCACTAGTAATTTGTTTTTTGGCTCTGTAATAGTGGTGTTTTACTCCACACAATCAAATTTGAAGCTCTCACTATAGCAACTTTGTCTCTAGAACCATAGTGTCAAAATGATTAAATATTAATAAATTTGTAAAAAACCTCTTTTTCGAAATTGTTTTTTTCTCAATCTCGATCAAACCACAGCATAATAATCTCTGTTCATAATTCAAAAAAGTGGAATTTTGTCCTTTGGTTAGCTTTAATTGGCTCGTTTAAACAAGTGGGCTGGCCACATAAACCCAAAGGCCTATAAAACTACACCAAAACTTGAAACTTTACAAAAGTTGGTAAAAACATGTGTCACATATTAAAAGCCATGCAAAGTTTCATGGCGATCGGACCATAGGTGGCCTCATAAAAATAGCTCTCAAAATCACTATATTTGATAGAAAATGACAATTGTTGAGCTTTCATAATTCACATAAAACACTACTTCTTTATATTATTAATAGGTCCTTATTCTGAGCAACTTTGCCTCTAGATTAATGCTAATCAAATCGTTCTTAAATATTAATAAATATGTCAAAAACCTAGTTTTGCAAATCGTTTTTTTCTCAATTAAACCACTATTAATCTAACGCTCTATATAATTATCAAAAAAAGTGGAATTTTGTCCTTTGGTTAAAAACCTAAAATGGGGCTGGCCACATTAACCAAAGGCATATAAAACCTGCGAACCAAAACTACAAACTGTGAAAACTGTTTCTGACTCTTAACAAGCCTGCAAAGTTTTGGAGATCGGACCATAGGTGGCTATAACAAAAAAGGCCTCAAAACACAGATTTCAAAAATGACCACTGCACAATTCTCTAGTCTCTAATAATAATTATCTCTTGAACATGTGTTTGTGTGTGTGTTTCTGTCACCTGTTGTCTCTGTGTTTCAGTCATATGAATCAATTGGCCTAATAAAAGCACACCCTATCCCTCAAGAAAAAAAGTGGAATTTTGTCCTTTGGTTAGCTATAATTAGCTCATTTAAAAAGTCGGGCCTGGCCACACATAACCAAAGGCCTATAAAACCTGAACGAAAATCCAAAACTTTACGAAACTGGGTGAAAACATGTTTCAGATGACTCTTAACAAGCATGAAAAGTTTCATGGAGATCGGACCATAGGTGGCGCTATAAAAAAACAGGCCGCCATTGGTCAAATACTTTCAAAACACCTATTAGACAAGGTTAATAGAGGTCAATCAAACGAAACTCGGTGGGCATGTTCCACTCATTGTTTTAAAGGTCTGTAAGAATTTTGAAAGAAATCGGCCACTAGTTGGCGCTAATTAGTTTTTTTGGCTCTGTACACGTGGTGTTTTTACTTATCACACATTATGCATATTTTGATAGCTAAATGGCAACTTTGCCTCTAAACCATTGTTGTCAATCAAATCTCAAATATTCACAAATTTGTAAAAACCTACTTTTACGAACTAGTCTCTGGTTTTTTCTCAATTCTCAAACCACTGCAGAATAATCTCTGGACTCTCTAGATCAATAATTATCAAAAAAAGTGGAATTTTGTCTTTGGTTAACATAATTGGCTCATTTAAAAAAGTGGGCGTGGCCAACAAACTCAAAGTATAAAACCTAGACCAAAACTTGAAACTTTACGAAAGTTGTGAGAACATGTGTCAGATGACCTTTAACTGCAAAGTGATCGGACCTGTTATAACAGTAAAATAAGCCAAAAACACTTTTTGTATAGAAAATGACCTCACATTGAGCATGTTCATAATTCACATAAAACACTACTTCTTATATTATTTAATGTTTCTGACAACTTTGCCTCAGGATTAATGCTATGAATTAAATATTAATAAATATGTCAAAAACCTACTTTTGGAACTAGTCTCTGTTTTTTTCTCAACCTCGCCTGTAGTAATATTCTATGGATGATCTAGATCATAATTAAAAAAAGTGGAATTTTGTCCTTTGGTTACTAGAATTAGCTCATTTAAAAATGGGGCTGGTCACACATAACCAAAGCCTTAAACTTAAACAAAGCAAGAACAATCCCGCTTAATTGCTGCTTGCAGCTAATTTATTAGATCTTCATATCATATGTTATATCTCCTCATTCTGAACAACTTTGCCTTTGGACTTGCTGTCAATCAAATCGTTAATTAAATATTATAAATATGTCAAAAACCTACTTTTGCGAACTAGTCTCTGGTTTTTTTTCTCAACCTCGATCAAACCACTATAGTAATAATCTATGGACGCTCTAGATCAATAATTTCGAAAAAAAGTGGATTTTGTCCTTTGGTTAGCTAGAATTAGCTCATTTAAAAATGGAGCCTGGTTACACATAACAAAAGGCCTATAAAACCTGAACGAAAATCCAAAACTTTACAAAACTGGGTGAAAACATTTTCAGATGACTCTTAACAAGCCAAAGTTTCATGGAGATCGGACCATAGGTGGCGCTATAACAGTAAAAATAGCTCTCAAAAACACTATATTTGTATAGAAAATGACCCAAAAACACAGTATTTCTAGGTAAATGACCTAAATCAATGAACTATTCTTGACTCTCTAATCAATTTATCAATAAACAGTTGAACATGTGTTTGTGTGTGTGTTTCAGCCTGTTGTCCATTTTCGATGGTTTCACTGTCAGCTATGAATCAAGGTTGGCCTAAATCACACCCTGAGCCCTCAAAGAGAACCCCGCTTATGCTGCTCGCAGCTTTAATTAGGGGTTCTCAGAAATGCAGAATCCCTATTGTAATTGTTAGAATTTTTATTATTATTATTATTATTATTCGCTTCCGCCGTAAAACGCATAGCCCAAACCGTGGCGCTATAGGGTAGACCAAAAATCGAGGAGAACGTATCAAAGTCTCAGACGCGAAACCACCGACGCGAATGACTCATAACTGCTAAACCGCTTATCGTAGACTCAAGTGTCTTATATCCCTGTAATCCTTGACTCAATCAAAACAAAATGGCTATCTCCGATTTCATTTCCGCCTAGATAGTTTTTCCGCCATTTTGAAATTTGTCCAAAACCTACTTTTGCGAACTAGTCCTAGGTTTTTCGCCCGATCGGAACCAAACCACTGCAGAAATGTTCTCTGGCAAGTGAATATCAATAATTATCGAAAAAAAGTGAAAATTTCAACTCACGTTCGCAAAGGGGCGTAAAAACAATCGAAAGAGGCGGGGCCAATTTTACTTAAACAGCTATAACTCTTGAATGGAATGAGATATCTTCACCAAACTCTGGAAACTTATTTATGACATAATTCTTTGGTCAAATAAAAAAAATTGCGCAGCTTTGCCACTTGGTGGCGCTATAAGATTGGGAAAACTGTAACGCATAAACCGTTGGTCTGATTAACTTGAAATTTGGTATACAGTATCTCTGTCCGAAGGGGAACAAAATGCTATAAGGATATTTGCATATCTCAAAAAACATGGCCGCCATTGGCCAAACAATTTTAAACACCTATTAGACAAGGTTAGCAGAGGTCAATCAGAACGAAACTCATTGGGCATGTTCAACTCATGGCCCTTAAGGTCTGTAAGAATTTTGAAAGAAATCGGCCACTAGTTGGCGCTAATTTGATTTTTGGCTCTGTAATCACGTGGTGTTTTACATATCCACACAATATGCATATCATTTGATAGCTCTCATCATATTGAGCAACTTTGCCTCTAGAACCATTAGTGTCAATCAAATCGTTAATTAAATATTCACAAATTTGTAAAAACCTACTTTTTCGAACTAGTCTCTGGTTTTTTTCTCAATCTCGATCAAACCACTGCAGTAATAATCTCTGGATACTCTAGATCAATAATTATCGAAAAAAAGTGGAATTTTGTCCTTTGGTTAGCTTTAATTGGCTCATTTACAAGAAGTGGGCGTGGCCACATAAACCCAAAGGCCTATAAAACCTAAACAAAAACTTGAAACTTTACGAAAGTTGGTGAAAACATGTGTCAGATGACCCTTAACAGCCATGCAAAGTTTCATGGCGATCGGACCATAGGTGGCGCTATAACAGTAAAAGAAGCCTTCAAAAACACAATATTTCAATTGTACATAAACGTAACTTGTAAAAAAACGTTCATATTTTCAAACATACACATAATCTTTACATCATATGATAGAACACCGCATTCTGAACAACTTTGTCTCTGGGAGTACTTCCATCAATCAAAGTGTTATTTAAATATTCTCAATTATGTTCAAAATCTACTTTTGCGAACTAGTCCTAGGTTTTTTGCCCATCGGAACCAAACCACTGCAGAAATGTTCTCTGGCAAGTGAATATGAATAATTATCGAAAAAAAGTTTAAATTTCATCTCAGGTTCGCAAAGGGGCGTAAAAATGTTCGAAGAAGGCGGGGCAATTTCACTTAAATAGCTATAACTCTTGAACGGAATGAGATATCTTCACCAAACTCAGGAAACATGTGTATGACATTGATTTTTGGTCAAATTAAAAAATTTACCCAGATTCGCCACTTGGTGGCGCTATAAGATTGGGAAAACTGTAACGCATAAACCGTTGGTCCGAATAACTTGAAATTTGGTATACATTATCTCTGTCCGAAGTGGAACAAAACACTATAAGGACATTTGCATATCTCAAAAAACATGGCCGCCATTGGCCAAACCATGTTAAACAATATTGTCACATATTAGACAAGGTTAACAGAGGTCAATCAGAACGAAACTCATTGGGCATGTTCAACTCATGGCCCTTAAGGTCTGTAAGAATTTTGAAAGAACTCGGCCACTAGTTGGCGCTAACGAGATTTTATGGCTCTGTAATCACGTGTCGTTTAACTTATCCACACAATATGCATATCATTTGATAGCTCTCATCATGATGAGCAACTTTGGCCCACGGCACATTGCTCTCAATCAAATCGTTAATTAAATATTAATAAATATGTCAAAAACCTACTTTTGCGAACTAGTCTCTGGTTTTTTTCTCAACCTCGATCAAACCACTGTAGTAATAATCTATGGACGCTCTAGATCAATAATTATCGAAAAAAAGTGGAATTTTGTCCTTTGGTTAGCTAGAATTAGCTCATTTAAAAAGGGGCCTGGTCACACATAACCAAAGGCCTATAAAACCTAAACAAAAACTTGAAACTTTATGAAAGTTGGTGAAAACATGTGTCACATTAACCTTAACAGCCATGCAAAGTTTCATGGAGATCAGACCATAGGTGGCGCTATAACAGTAAAAATAGCTCTCAAAAACACTACATTTGTATAGAAAATGACCTCACATTGTTGAGCATGTTCATAATTCACATAAAACACTAGATCTTCATATCATATGTTATATCTCCTCATTCTGAACAACTTTGCCTCTTGGACTAATGCTGTCAATCAAATCGTTCATTAAATATTAATAAATATGTCAAAAACCTACTTTTGCGAACTAGTCTCTGTTTTTTTTCTCAACCTCGATCAAACCACTGCAGTAATAATCTATGGACGCTCTAGATCAATAATTATCGAAAAAAAGTGGAATTTTGTCCTTTGGTTAGCTAGAATTAGCTCATTTAAAAATGGGGCCTGGCCACATATAACCAAAGGCCTATAAAACCTGAACGAAAATCCAAAACTTTACGAAACTGGGTGAAAACATGTTTCAGATGACTCTTAACAAGCATGAAAAGTTTCATGGAGATCGGACCATAGGTGGCGCTATAACAGTGAAAAAGGCCTCAAAACACAGTATTTCTAAGGTAAATGACCTCAAATCAATGCAGTACTATTCTCTAGACTCTCTAGATCAATAATTATCAATAAACAGTTGAACATGTGTGTGTGTGTGTGTTTCTGTGAGCCTGTTGTCCATTTTCGATGTGTTTCACTGTCAGCTATGAATCAAGGTTGGCCTAAACCATAAAAGCACACCCTGATGCCCTCAAAGCAAGAACCCCGCTTAATGCTGCTCGCAGCTTTAATTATTATTATTATTATTATTTTTCTGCTTCCGCCGTAAAACGCAACGTGCAGCCCAAACCGTAAGGCCTAGAAACTTGAAACTTTGCCAATGGGTAGACCAAAAATCGAGGAGAGCTTATCAAATTCTCAGCCCAATCGGCCCATAGGTGGCGCTATAGCGACCACTGACGCGAAACGACTCATAACTCCTAAACCGCTTGTCGTAGACTCAAATGTCTTATATCCCTGTAATCCTGGGCTCAATCAAAACAAAATGGCTATCTCCGATTTCATTTCCGCCTAGATAGTTTTTCCGCCATTTTGAAATTTGTCCAAAACCTACTTTTGCGAACTAGTCCTAGGTTTTTCGCCCGATCGGAACCAAACCACTGCAGAAATGTTCTCTGGCAAGTGAATATCAATAATTATCGAAAAAAAGTTGAAATTTCAACTCACGTTTGCAAAGGGGCGTAAAAACAATCGAAAGAGGCGGGGCCAATTTTACTTAAAGAGCTATAACTCTTGAATGGAATGAGATATCTTCACCAAACTCTGGAAACTTATTTATGACATAATTCTTTGGTCAAATAAAAAAAATTGCGCAGCTTTGCCACTTGGTGGCGCTATAACATTGGAAAAACTGTAACGCATAAACCGTAGGTCCGATCAACTTGAAATTTGGTATACAGTATCTCTGTCGGAAGGGGAACAAAAGGCTATAAGGACATTTGCATATCTCAAAAAACATGGCCGCCATTGGCCAAACAAATGTAAACACCTATTAGACAAGGTTAGCAGAGGTCAATCAGAACGAAACTCAGTGGGCATGTTCCACTCATTGTTTTAAAGGTCTGTAAGAATTTTGAAAGAAATCGGCCACTAGTTGGCGCTAATTTGTTTTTTGGCTCTGTAATCACGTGGTGTTTTACATATCCACACAATATGCATATCATTTGATAGCTCTCATCATATTGAGCAACTTTGCCTCTAGAACCATTAGTGTCAATCAAATCGTTCATTAAATATTCACAAATTTGTAAAAACCTACTTTTTCGAACTAGTCTCTGGTTTTTTTCTCAATCTCGATCAAACCACTGCAGTAATAATCTCTGGACTCTCTAGATCAATAATTATCGAAAAAAAGTGGAATTTTGTCCTTTGGTTAGCTTTAATTGGCTCATTTACAAGAAGTGGGCGTGGCCACATAAACCCAAAGGCCTATAAAACCTAAACAAAAACTTGAAACTTTACGAAAGTTGGTGAAAACATGTGTCACATGACCCTTAACAGCCATGCAAAGTTTCATGGCGATCGGACCATAGGTGGCGCTATAACAGTAAAAATAGCTCTCAAAAACACTATATTTGTATAGAAAATGACCTAGCATTGTTGAGCATGTTCATAATTCACATAAAACACTACTTCTTTATATTATTTAATAGGTCTCCTTATTCTGAGCAACTTTGCCTCTAGGATTAATGCTGTCAATCAAATCGTTCATTAAATATTAATAAATATGTCAAAAACCTACTTTTGCGAACTAGTCTCTGGTTTTTTTCTCAACCTCGATCAAACCACTGTAGTAATAATCTATGGACTCTCTAGATCAATAATTATCAAAAAAAGTGGAATTTTGTCCTTTGGTTAGCTAGAATTAGCTCATTTAAAAATGGGGCCTGGCCACATATAACCAAAGGCCTATAAAACCTGAACGAAAATCCAAAACTTTACAAAACTGGGTGAAAACATGTTTCAGATGACTCTTAACAAGCATGCAAAGTTTCATGGAGATCGGACCATAGGTGGCGCTATAACAGTGAAAAAGGCCTCAAAACACAGTATTTCTAAGGTAAATGACCTCAAATCAATGCAGTACTATTCTCTAGACTCTCTAGATCAATAATTATCAATAAACAGTTGAACGTGTGTGTTGTGTGTGTGTTTCTGTGAGCCTGTTGTCCATTTTCGATGTGTTTCACTGTCAGCTATGAATCAAGGTTGGCCTAGACCATAAAAGCACACCCTGATGCCCTCAAAGCAAGAACCCCGCTTAATGCTGCTCGCAGCTTTAATTATTATTTTTATTATTACGCTTCTGCCGTAAAACGCAACGTGCAGCCCAAACCGTAAGGCCTAGAAACTTGAAACTTTGCCAATGGGTAGACCAAAAATCGAGGAGAGCTTATCAAATTCTCAGCCCAATCGGCCCATAGGTGGCGCTATAGCGACCACTGACGCGAAACGACTCATAACTCCTAAACCGCTTGTCGTAGACTCAAATGTCTTATATCCCTGTAATCCTTGGGTCAATCAAAACAAAATGGCTATCTCCGATTTCATTTCCGCCTAGATAGTTTTTCCGCCATTTTGAAATTTGTCCAAAACCTACTTTTGCGAACTAGTCCTAGGTTTTTCGCCCGATCGGAACCAAACCACTGCAGAAATGTTCTCTGGCAAGTGAATATCAATAATTATCGAAAAAAAGTTGAAATTTCAACTCACGTTCGCAAAGGGGCGTAAAAATGTTCGAAAGAGGCGGGGCCAATTTCACTTAAATAGCTATAACTCTTGAATGGAATGAGATATCTTCACCAAACTCTGAAACATGTGTATGACATTGTTTTTTGGTCAAATAAAAAAAATTGCGCAGCTTTGCCACTTGGTGGCGCTATAAGATTGGAAAAACTGTAACGCATAAACCGTAGGTCCGATCAACTTGAAATTTGGTATACAGTATCTCTGTCCGAAGGGGAACAAAAGGCTATAAGGACATTTGCATATCTCAAAAAACATGGCCGCCATTGGCCAAACAATTTTAAACAACTATTAGGCAAGGTTAGCAGAGGTCAATCAGAAAGAAACTCAGTGGGCATGTTCCACTCATTGTTCTAAAGGTCTGTAAGAATTTTGAAAGAAATCGGCCACTAGTTGGCGCTAATTTGTTTTTTTGGCTCTGTAATCACGTGGTGTTTTACATATCCACACAATATGCATATCATTTGATAGGTCTCGTCATAATGAGCAACTTTGCCTCTAGAACCATTAGTGTCAATCAAATCGTTCATTAAATATTCACAAATTTGTAAAAACCTACTTTTTCGAACTAGTCTCTGGTTTTTTTCTCAATCTCGATCAAACCACTGCAGTAATAATCTCTGGACTCTCTAGATCAATAATTATCGAAAAAAAGTGGAATTTTGTCCTTTGGTTAGCTAGAATTGGCTCATTTACAAAAGTGGGCGTGGCCACATAAACCCAAAGGCCTATAAAACCTAAACCAAAAACTTGAAACTTTACGAAAGTTGGTGAAAACATGTGTCACATGAACCCTTAACAGCCATGCAAAGTTTCATGGCGATCGGACCATAGGTGGCGCTATAACAGTAAAAATAGCTCTCAAAAACACTATATTTGTATAGAAAATGACCTCACATTGTTGAGCATGTTCATAATTCACATAAAACACTAGATCTTCATATTATTTATAGGTCTCCTTATTCTGAACAACTTTGCCTCTTGGACTAATGCTGTCAATCAAATCGTTCATTAAATATTAATAAATATGTCAAAAACCTACTTTTGCGAACTAGTCTCTGGTTTTTTTCTCAACCTCGATCAAACCACTGCAGTAATAATCTATGGACTCTCTAGATCAATAATTATCGAAAAAAAGTGGAATTTTGTCCTTTGGTTAGCTTTAATTAGCTCATTTAAAAATGGGGCCTGGCCACATATAACCAAAGGCCTATAAAACCTGAACGAAAATCCAAAACTTTACGAAACTGGGTGAAAACATGTTTCAGATGACTCTTAACAAGCATGCAAAGTTTCATGGAGATCGGACCATAGGTGGCGCTATAACAGTGAAAAAGGCCTCAAAACACAGTATTTCTAAGGTAAATGACCTCAAATCAATGCAGTACTATTCTCTAGACTCTCTAGATCAATAATTATCAATAAACAGTTGAACATGTGTGTGTGTGTGTGTTTCTGTGAGCCTGTTGTCCATTTTCGATGTGTTTCACTGTCAGCTATGAATCAAGGTTGGCCTAAACCATAAAAGCACACCCTGATGCCCTCAAAGCAAGAACCCCGCTTAATGCTGCTCGCAGCTTTAATTAGGGGTTCTTGCACGAAGTGCAGAATCCCTATTGTAATTGTTAGGATTTTTTTTATTATTATTATTATTATTATTATTATTATTATTCCACCCTAAAACTGCAACGTGCAGCCCAAACCGTAAGGGCCTAGAGAACTTGAAACTTTGGTCAATTGTAGTAGACCAAAAATCGTGGCGGGAACGAGTAATCCAAAGGCTCGCCCAATCGGCCCATAGGTGGCGCTACAGACGCAAAAACTAGATTTTCAGACTCATAACTCCTAAACCGATTGTCGTAGACTCAAAAACTTTACATATCCCTGGAATCCTTGGGTCAATCAAAACAAAATGGCTATCTCCGATTTCATTTGCGCCTAGATAGTTTTTCCGCCATTTTGAAATTTGTCCAAAACCTACTTTTGCGAACTAGTCCTAGGTTTTTCGCCCGATCGGAACCAAACCACTGCAGAAATGTTCTCTGGCAAGTGAATATCAATAATTATCGAAAAAAAGTTGAAATTTCAACTCACGTTCGCAAAGGGGCGTAAAAACAATCGAAAGAGGCGGGGCCAATTTTGCTTAAATAGCTATAACTCTTGAACGGAATGAGATATCTTCACCAAACTCAGGACACATGTTATGACATAATTCTTTGGTCAAATAAAAAAAATTGCGCAGCTTTGCCACTTGGTGGCGCTATAAGATTGGAAAAACTGTAACGATAAACCGTTGGTCCGATTAACTTGAAATTTGGTATACAGTATCTCTGTCCGAAGGGGAACAAAAGGCTATAAGGACATTTGCATATCTCAAAAAACATGGCCGCCATTGGCCAAACAATTTTAAACACCTATTAGACAAGGTTAGCAGAGGTCAATCAGAACGAAACTCTTGGGCATGTTCAACTCATGGCCCTTAAGGTCTGTAAGAATTTTGAAAGAAATCGGCCACTAGTTGGCGCTAATTTGTTTTTTTGGCTCTGTAATCACGTGGTGTTTTACATTATCCACACAATATGCATATCATTTGATAGCTCTCATCATAATGAGCAACTTTGCCTCTAGAACCATTAGCTGTCAATCAAATCGTTCATTAAATATTCACAAATTTGTAAAAACCTACTTTTTCGAACTAGTCTCTGGTTTTTTTCTCAATCTCGATCAAACCACTGCAGTAATAATCTCTGGACTCTCTAGATCAATAATTATCGAAAAAAAGTGGAATTTTGTCCTTTGGTTAGCTTTAATTGGCTCATTTACAAGAAGTGGGCGTGGCCACATAAACCCAAAGGCCTATAAAACCTAAACAAAAACTTGAAACTTTACGAAAGTTGGTGAAAACATGTGTCAGATGACCCTTAACAGCCATGCAAAGTTTCATGGCGATCGGACCATAGGTGGCGCTATAACAGTAAAAGAAGCCTTCAAAAACACAATATTTCAATTGTACATAAACGTAAATTGTAAAAAAACGTTCATATTTTCAAACATACACATAATCTTTACATCATATGATAGAACACCGCATTCTGAACAACTTTGTCTCTGGGAGTACTTCCATCAATCAAAGTGTTATTTAAATATTCTCAATTATGTTCAAAATCTACTTTTGCGAACTAGTCCTAGGTTTTTTGCCCGATCGGAACAAACCACTGCAGAAATGTTCTCTGGCAAGTGAATATAAATAATTATCGAAAAAAAGTTTAAATTTCATCTCAGGTTCGCAAAGGGGCGTAAAAATGTTCGAAAGAGGCGGGGCCAATTTCACTTAAATAGCTATAACTCTTGAACGGAATGAGATATCTTCACCAAACTCAGGACACATGTGTATGACATTGTTTTTTGGTCAAATTAATTAAAATTACCCAGATTCGCCACTTGGTGGCGCTATAAGATTGGGAAAACTGTAACGCATAAACCGTTGGTCCGAATAACTTGAAATTTGGTATACATTATCTCTGTCCGAAGTGGAACAAAATACTATAAGGACATTTGCATATCTCAAAAAACATGGCCGCCATTGGCCAAACCATGTTAAACACATATTAGACAAGGTTAACAGAGGTTAACAGAGGTCAATCAGAACGAAACTCTTTGGGCATGTTCAACTCATTGTTCTAAAGGTCTGTAAGAATTTTTAAAGAAATCGGCCACTAGTTGGCGCTAACGAGATTTTTTGGCTCTGTAATCACGTGTCGTTTAACTTATCCACACAATATGCATATCATTTGATAGCTCTCGTCATATGATGAGCAACTTTGCCCAGAACCATTGCTCTCAATCAAATCGTTCATTAAATATTAATAAATATGTCAAAAACCTACTTTTGCGAACTAGTCTCTGGTTTTTTTCTCAACCTCGATCAAACCACTGCAGTAATAATCTATGGACTCTCTAGATCAATAATTATCGAAAAAAAGTGGAATTTTGTCCTTTGGTTAGCTAGAATTAGCTCATTTAAAAAAGGGGGCCTGGTCACACATAACCAAAGGCCTATAAAACCTAAACAAAAACTTGAAACTTTATGAAAGTTGGTGAAAACATGTGTCACATTAACCTTAACAGCCATGCAAAGTTTCATGGAGATCGGACCATAGGTGGCGCTATAACAGTAAAAATAGCTCTCAAAAACACTATATTTGTATAGAAAATGACCTCACATTGTTGAGCATGTTCATAATTCACATAAAACACTACTTCTTTATATTATTTAATAGGTCTCCTTATTCTGAGCAACTTTGCCTCTTGGATTAATGCTGTCAATCAAATCGTTCATTAAATATTAATAAATATGTCAAAAACCTACTTTTGCGAACTAGTCTCTGGTTTTTTTCTCAACCTCGATCAAACCACTGTAGTAATAATCTCTGGACTCTCTAGATCAATAATTATCGAAAAAAAGTGGAATTTTGTCCTTTGGTTAGCTTTAATTAGCTCATTTAAAAATGGGGCCTGGCCACATATAACCAAAGGCCTATAAAACCTGAACGAAAATCCAAAACTTTACGAAACTGGGTGAAAACATGTTTCAGATGACTCTTAACAAGCATGCAAAGTTTCATGGAGATCGGACCATAGGTGGCGCTATAACAGTGAAAAAGGCCTCAAAACACAGTATTTCTAAGGTAAATGACCTCAAATCAATGCAGTACTATTCTCTAGACTCTCTAGATCAATAATTATCAATAAACAGTTGAACATGTGTTTGTGTGTGTGTTTCTGTGAGCCTGTTGTCCATTTTCGATGTGTTTCACTGTCAGCTATGAATCAAGGTTGGCCTAGACCATAAAAGCACACCCTGATGCCCTCAAAGCAAGAAGCCCGCTTAAATGCTGCTCGCAGCTTTAATTAGGGGTTCTTGCACGAAGTGCAGAATCCCTATTGTAATTGTATTTTTCTTTCCCGTAAAACGCAACGTGCAGCCCAAACCGTAAGGCCTAGAGACTTGAAACTTTGCCAATGGGTAGACCAAAAATCGAGGAACGAGTTATCAAAGGCTCAGCCCAATCGGCCCATAGGTGGCGCTATAGCGACCACTGACGCGAAACGACTTTTGGCATAACTCCTAAACCGCTTGTCGTAGACTCAATTGTCTTATATCCCTGTAATCCTTGGCTCAATCAAAACAAAATGGATAACTCCGATTTCATTTCCGCCTAGATAGTTTTTCCGCCATTTTGAAATTTGTCCAAAACCTACTTTTGCGAACTAGTCCTAGGTTTTTCGCCCGATCGGAACCAAACCACTGCAGAAATGTTCTCTGGCAAGTGAATATCAATAATTATCGAAAAAAAGTTGAAATTTCGACTCGTGTTCGCAAAGGGGCGTAAAAACAATCGAAAGAGGCGGGGCCAATTTAACTTAAATAGCTATAACTTTTGAACGGAATGAGATATCTTCACCAAACTCAGGAAAGTTGTTAATGAGATTATTCTTTGGTCAAATAAAAAAAATTGCGCAGCTTCACCACTTGGTGGCGCTATAAGATTGTGAAAACTGTAACGCATAAACCGTAGGTCCGATCATCTTGAAATTTGGTATACAGTATCTCTGTCCGAGGAGGAACAAAATATTATAAGGACATTTGCATATCTCAAAAAACATGGCCGCCATTGGCCAAACAATTTTAAACACCTGTTAGACAAGGTTAGCAGAGGTCAATCAAAACGAAACTCTATGGGCATGTTCCACTCATGGCCCTTAAGGTCTGTAAGAATTTTGAAAGAAATCGGCCACTAGTTGGCGCTAATTTGTTTTTTTGGCTCTGTAATCACTGGTGTTTTACTTATCCACACAATATGCATATCATTTGATAGCTCTCGTCATAATGAGCAACTTTGCCTCTAGAACCATTAGCTGTCAATCAAATCGTTCATTAAATATTCACAAATTTGTAAAAACCTACTTTTTCGAACTAGTCTCTGGTTTTTTTCTCAATCTCGATCAAACCACTGCAGTAATAATCTCTGGACTCTCTAGATCAATAATTATCGAAAAAAAGTGGAATTTTGTCCTTTGGTTAGCTTTAATTGGCTCATTTACAAGAAGTGGGCGTGGCCACATAAACCCAAAGGCCTATAAAACCTAAACAAAAACTTGAAACTTTACGAAAGTTGGTGAAAACATGTGTCAGATGACCCTTAACAGCCATGCAAAGTTTCATGGCGATCGGACCATAGGTGGCGCTATAACAGTAAAAGAAGCCTTCAAAAACACAATATTTCAATTGTACATAAACGTAAATTGTAAAAAAACGTTCATATTTTCAAACATACACATAATCTTTACATCATATGATAGAACACCGCATTCTGAACAACTTTGTCTCTGGGAGTACTTCCATCAATCAAAGTGTTATTTAAATATTCTCAATTATGTTCAAAATCTACTTTTGCGAACTAGTCCTAGGTTTTTTGCCCGATCGGAACCAAACCACTGCAGAAATGTTCTCTGGCAAGTGAATATGAATAATTATCGAAAAAAAGTTTAAATTTCATCTCAGGTTCGCAAAGGGGCGTAAAAATGTTCGAAAAAGGCGGGGCCAATTTCACTTAAATAGCTATAACTCTTGAACGGAATGAGATATCTTCACCAAACTCAGGACACATGTGTATGACATTGATTTTTGGTCAAATTAAAAAAATTACCCAGATTCGCCACTTGGTGGCGCTATAAGATTGGGAAAACTGTAACGCATAAACCGTTGGTCCGAATAACTTGAAATTTGGTATACATTATCTCTGTCCGAAGTGGAACAAAACGCTATAAGGACATTTGCATATCTCAAAAAACATGGCCGCCATTGGCCAAACCATGTTAAAACAATATTGTCACAGATTAGACAAGGTTAACAGAGGTCAATCAGAACGAAACTCATTGGGCATGTTCAACTCATGGCCCTTAAGGTCTGTAAGAATTTTGAAAGAACTCGGCCACTAGTTGGCGCTAACGAGATTTTATGGCTCTGTAATCACGTGTCGTTTAACTTATCCACACAATATGCATATCATTTGATAGATATCCTTATGATGAGCAACTTTGGCCCACCGCACATTGCTCTCAATCAAATCGTTAATTAAATATTAATAAATATGTCAAAAACCTACTTTTGCGAACTAGTCTCTGGTTTTTTTCTCAACCTCGATCAAACCACTGCAGTAATAATCTCTGGACTCTCTAGATCAATAATCATTGAAAAAAAGTGGAATTTTGTCCTTTGGTTAGCTAGAATTAGCTCATTTAAAAATGGAGCCTGGTTACACATAACCAAAGTCCTATAAAACCTAAACAAAAACTTGAAACTTTATGAAAGTTGGTGAAAACATGTTTCAGATGACTCTTAACAAGCATGCAAAGTTTCATGGAGATCGGACCATAGGTGGCGCTATAACAGTGAAAAAGGCCTCAAAACACAGTATTTCTAAGGTAAATGACTTCAAATCAATGTAGTACTATTCTCTAGACTCTCTAGATAAATAATTATCAAAAAAACAGTTGAACATGTGTGTGTGTTTCTGTGAGCCTGTTGTCCATTTTCGATGTGTTTCACTGTCAGCTATGAATCAAGGTTGGCCTAGACCATAAAAGCACACCCTGTTGCCTTTAAAGCAAGAACCCCGGTTATTGCTGCTTGCAGCTATATTTATTATTATTACGCTTCTGCCGTAAAACGCAACGTGCAGCCCAAACCGTAAGGCCTAGAAACTTGAAACTTTGCCAATGGGTAGACCAAAAATCGAGGAGAGCTTATCAAATTATCAGCCCAATCGGCCCATAGGTGGCGCTATAGCGACCACCGACGCGAAACGACTCATAACTCCTAAACCGCTTGTCGTAGACTCAAGTGTCTTATATCCCTGTAATCCTTGGCTCAATCAAAACAAAATGGATAACTCCGATTTCATTTCCGTCTAGATAGTTTTTCCGCCATTTTGAAATTTGTCGAAAACCTACTTTTGCGAACTAGTCCTAGGTTTTTCGCCCGATCGGAACCAAACTACTGCAGAAATGTTCTCTGGCAAGTGAATATCAATAATTATCGAAAAAAAGTTGAAATTTCAACTCACGTTCGCAAAGGGGCGTAAAAACAATCGAAAGAGGCGGGGCCAATTTTACTTAAAGAGCTATAACTCTTGAATGGAATGAGATATCTTCACCAAACTCTGGAAACTTATTTATGGCATAATTCTTTGGTCAAATAAAAAAAATTGCGCAGCTTTGCCACTTGGTGGCGCTATAAGATTGGAAAAACTGTAACGCATAAACCGTAGGTCCGATCAACTTAGAATTTGGTATACAGTATCTCTGTCCTAGGAGGAATAAAATAGTATAAGGAAATTTGCATATCTCAAAAAACATGGCCGCCATTGGTCAAACAATTTTAAACACCTATTATACAAGGTTAACAGAGGTCAATCAGAACGAAACTCGTTGGGCATGTTCAACTCATGGCCTTTAAGGTCTGTAAGAATTTTGAAAGAAATCGGCCACTAGTTGGCGCTAACGAGTTTTTTGGCTCTGTAATCACGTGTCGTTTAACTTATCCACACAATATGCATATCATTTGATAGATCACTTCATAATGAGAAACTTTGCCTCTAGAACCATTGCTGTCAATCAAATCGTTCATTAAATATTCATAAATTTGTAAAAACCTACTTTTTCGAACTAGTCTCTGGTTTTTTTCTCAATCTCGATCAAACCACTGCATTAATAATCTCTGGATACTCTAGATCAATAATTATCGAAAAAAAGTGGAATTTTGTCCTTTGGTTAGCTTTAATTGGCTCATTTACAAGAAGTGGGCGTGGCCACATAAACCCAAAGGCCTATAAAACCTAAACAAAAACTTGAAACTTTACGAAAGTTGGTGAAAACATGTGTCAGATGACCCTTAACAGCCATGCAAAGTTTCATGGCGATCGGACCATAGGTGGCGCTATAACAGTAAAAGAAGCCTTCAAAAACACAATATTTCAATTGTACATAAACGTAACTTGTAAAAAAAACGTTCATATTTTCAAACATACACATAATCTTTACATCATATGATAGAAAACCGCATTCTGAACAACTTTGTCTCTGGGAGTACTTCCATCAATCAAAGTGTTATTTAAATATTCTCAATTATGTTCAAAATCTACTTTTGCGAACTAGTCCTAGGTTTTTTGCCCGATCGGAACCAAACCACTGCAGAAATGTTCTCTGGCAAGTGAATATGAATAATTATTGAAAAAAAGTTTAAATTTCATCTCAGGTTCGCAAAGGGGCGTAAAAATGTTCGAAAAAGGCGGGGCCAATTTCACTTAAATAGCTATAACTCTTGAACGGAATGAGATATCTTCACCAAACTCAGGAAACATGTGTATGACATTGATTTTTGGTCAAATTAAAAAATTTACCCAGATTCGCCACTTGGTGGCGCTATAAGATTGGTAAAACTGTAACGCATAAACCGTTGGTCCGAATAACTTGAAATTTGGTATACATTATCTCTGTCCAAAGTGGAACAAAATACTATAAGGACATTTGCATATCTCAAAAAACATGGCCGCCATTGGCCAAACCATGTTAAACCAATATTGTCACATATTAGACAAGGTTAACAGAGGTCAATCAGAACGAAACTCATTGGGCATGTTCAACTCATGGCCCTTAAGGTCTGTAAGAATTTTGAAAGAACTCGGCCACTAGTTGGCGCTAACGAGATTTTATGGCTCTGTAATCACGTGTCGTTTAACTTATCCACACAATATGCATATCATTTGATAGATATCCTTATGATGAGCAACTTTGGCCCACCGCACATTGCTCTCAATCAAATCGTTAATTAAATATTAATAAATATGTCAAAAACCTACTTTTGCGAACTAGTCTCTGGTTTTTTTCTCAACCTCGATCAAACCACTGCAGTAATAATCTATGGACTCTCTAGATCAATAATTATCGAAAAAAAGTGGAATTTTGTCCTTTGGTTAGCTAGAATTAGCTCATTTAAAAAAGGGGCCTGGTTACACATAACCAAAGGCCTATAAAACCTAAACAAAAACTTGAAACTTTATGAAAGTTGGTGACAACATGTATCACATTAACCTTAACAGCCATGCAAAGTTTCATGGAGATCGGACCATAGGTGGCGCTATAACAGTAAAAATAGCTCTCAAAAACACTATATTTGTATAGAAAATGACCTGACATTGTTGAGCATGTTCATAATTCACATAAAACACTAGATCTTCATATCATATTTTATATCTCCTCATTCTGAACAACTTTACCTCTTGGACTAATGCTGTCAATCAAATTGTTAATTAAATATTAATAAATATGTCAAAAACCTACTTTTGCAAACTAGTCTCTGGTTTTTTTCTCAACCTCTATCAAACCACTGTAGTAATAATCTATGGACGCTCTAGATCAATAATTATCGACAAAAAAGTGGAATTTTGTCCTTTGGTTAGCTTTAATTGGCTCATTTAAAAATGGGGCCTGGCCACATATAACCAAAGGCCTATAAAACCTGAATGAAAATCCAAAACTTTACGAAACTGGGTGAAAACATGTTTCAGATGACTCTTAACAAGCATGAATATTTTCATGGAGATCGGACCATAGGTGGCGCTATAGCAGTGAAAAAGGCCTCAAAACACAGTATTTCTAAGTTAAACGACCTCAAATCAATGCAGTACTATTCTCTAGACTCTCTAGATCAATAATTATCAATAAACAGTTGAACGTGTGTGTGTGTGTGTGTTTCTGTGAGCCTGTTGTCCATTGTCGATGTGTTTCACTGTCAGCTATGAATCAAGGTTGGCCTACACCATAAAAGCACACCCTGATGCCTTCAAAGCAAGAACCCCGCTTAATGCTGCTCGCAGCTTTAATTAGATTTATATCTCATCTTTCTGTACCTGTTGAAACGGTTCAGGTATTTGTGAATTAGGTTCTCAGCTCAGACGGCGAGTTTCCACCTGCAAAACACCCATAAATACCACGTTTACCTGTACCATAGTAAATGTGTCAGTATATGAGAAACACACAGACCATTAGACAGAGACACGCACTCGGTTTTGTTTAGAGAAAAGCAGTTCCTTAGAAAATGCTGTGATTGTTTGTAGGCATCTCTTATAGGCTGAACATATAGGCGTATCTCACATCTGTAACAGGAAACAGATGGAAAGAGCAAATTCCGCAGGTAGCTTTATATGGGGTAAAACTATAAACGTCTCCTGCTGTGATTTTCATAGGTGCGGATGAAAATAGCATTCATTTAAAACTCACTATAATTGCACTAATAACTTACTGCACAACTAAAGGCATACAAGAATGCATTTGCAGCTGATGTAGAGTGTGTTTAACTGTGTGTTTGTTGTGCATGCGAGTGACTGCTGTGTTTTCACTATAAACTTTGTTTTCAATGTGAAATGCTGACATTGTTCTCTGCTCCAGGTTCCAGAACGGCCCAGAGCACGAGAGAGAGAGACGGATACAGCAGCTCTTTGTGCTTTATCAACCTGTTTATGTGGTTGCTGTGACTTTTCTTTTTTTGGCTATAATTATTGATGGCTCTTTTCCGGTTCTTAAACCACAGAAGGAACACATTTAAAGACACGCACACAGACATATCACTCAAATGCTTTGGATCACTGTTATTTTTTTTTTTTAAGAAAGCATTTTTTAAAGAAGTTTTATTCAGCAAGGGTGCATTAAATTGATCAAAAGTGACAGTAAAGACATTTATAATTTTATTAAATACTCTATTTAAAATAAATGCTCTCATTTTGATTATTTAGCAGAGAATTATGAGATCCTGTTGGTTTCCACAAAACAATAAAGCAGCACAACTGTTTTCAACTCTGATAATAATCAGAAATGTTTCTTGAGCAGTAAATCAGCATATTAGAATGATTTCTGAAGATCTTGTGACACTGAAGACTGGTGAAGATCACAGTAATACAATTTATTTTAACGTATATTCACACAGAAAACAGCTATTTTAAATTGTAATAATATTTCACAATTTTAATTTATTTTAGTACAAAAGAATGCTGACTTGGTAACACTTTAATTGATATTTCTGATGTTGGTATTTTGTTTACAGTATACAGTGGGGTATAAAATACTACATTGAAAATCTGGATATTTTATTTTATTGCATTTAACCTGAAAATAACGTTTTAGAATTGAAAAGATAAGATAAAATCCATTATTTCGGTGACTAATCAAATGTAATTTGAAGTAAGTGAGAGTAGATTGAAGTAAATAAGTGTCAATGATCATGTGACTTTGTATAGACGTCCTGTTCTTCTATTGAATCGCATGATGCTCTTTCGAACATCTGAAATCATACTTCATGAAATCATGCTGAAATCGTGAGGTTTTGTTCATACGGAGGTGTGAAATGCAAAAGAAGATAGTTTTTAGTAGTGATCTCTAACTTTTGGACCCCATTGTATGTATGTATGAAATCCCTTTGACACAGATAAACCGGGCCTGTCTTAACATGTAGTTTTAGGGGACAGAGCTGTGTGTGTGTCCATGTAGCCTCTGGGTAAGAAGGAAATACACCCTCTTACAAACCTCTGTGCCAACTGTTGTATAACAAAGCTGTTAAATGAGAGAGGCCCTAAAACCCTACATTATTTATGCCTGTGTGTATGCGCCTGTGTGTGCCTGTGTGTGCGTACGTGTGTGTGTGCGCCTCTGTGTGTGTGTGTGTGCGCATGTGCACGCCTGTGTGTGTGTGTGTGTGTGTGCACGCCTGTGTGTGTGTACGTACGTGTGTGTGCACGCCTGTGTGTGTGTGTAGGGTGTGTGTGTTTATGTAACAGGCTTGGGCTCTATATAAGCTCCTGTAGCTGGACTCTGCGCTCAGAATTCAGCTCTCGAGGCCCTGATTCCCACACACTCCAGACCGAGCTCTGCAGTAGCCATGGCAACAACCCTGCTGGGATTGCTGGGAGTTTTGCTCTGTGCCCTTGCCGTCAGTTCTGAGGTCACACCACAGGCCGACTTTGACCTCAAGGGGGTAAGACTGCAAGACCGGGATTCAAATATAGGTTACACTTAAATTTAAAAGAGTGTTTTTGTTTTTTTGTTACTGTGTGTGTGTGTGTGTGTGTGTGTGTGTGTGTGTGTGTGTGTGTGTGTGTGTGTGTGTGTGTGTGTGTGTGTGTGTGTGTGTGTGTGAGAGTGCGTATGTGCGTGCGTGCGTGTTTTTGTATTTCATGCAAAAATAAAATAAAACATTTTATATTTTAGAACTTGTATCAAACATTGATCAGAAGTTATCAAAAATTATGGAACTTGGAAATATATTTTTTGTATCTATTTGGGTAGTCAAAATAATGTTTGTTTTACTTCTAGATTTTAGGTTGAGCAGAAAATGTATATTTTAGGTGCTTCAGTGTCAGGGCATCTACCAATTCATTCATACATACATAAATAATCTCACAAAAACTTGTTTCACTCATTCAATTTATATAATTTAGAAATGCTTCCAATTCTGAATAGCTCAATATTACTATAATTTCTGTCTATTGGAGTAGTTAAAATGTTTGTATTTTTCAGCGTGCATATTTTGGGTGCTTTGCAGCTACCCATTTATTTCAAGCACAAATAAATAAATATTTTATAACATTTTTTGCAATACTTTTAATATTACGATATTATATATTAATTCATAATTTACAAATGCAGAAAAAAATATGGCACTTTTAACTATATTGTTTTGTGTCAACAGAAAGTGTATATTTTGGGTGTTTGGTGTTGACGTGTGTCCTTCACACAGGTGGCTGGGAAATGGTACATGATTGGTTTTGCCACCAATGCCGAGTGGTTTGTGGCCCGTAAGGCGAACATGAAGATGGGCATCGCCATGCTGACACCGTCTGATGGAGGAGATCTGGAGATGGCGTATTCCAGTCTCAAGTAAGACAAACTGATCACTAAAAACTATTTATAAAATCTTCTCATGTCGTATGATTATAACCCGTTTCCTTCCGGTTTTTCCAGTCCTGATGGCACATGCTGGAGAATAAACCATCTGGCTCAAAAGACGGATATTCCAGGGAAATTCAGCTTCCGCAATGAACGTAAGCAAGCGAGCGTTCATCTAGACATGAAAGACGGTAGTGATTTATTCAGGATTCAGATGGGAATGATGTGTTTCCTCAGGCTGGGATTCTGACAGTGACATGCATGTTGTTGATGTGAAGTATGATGAATATGCTTTGATCCACACCATCAAGACCAAAGCCGGCTCCACCACGCTTCTCAACAAACTCTATGGTAACTTACTCCTCTTTAAAAGTTAGTATTTACATTTTTAGCAGGTTTTGAATTGAGGCCTCTTCACATAAAAACTGAAGACAACTATAGACCTGTCAGGTTAGATTCAGGTTCAACACTTATGACAATGAGGCTCTGAGGAATAGACTTACCCATATTAAAAATATTTAATACCCATTAAAACATATATTTTAAATATATGCTGTAAGCAATTGTTACATGAAACACATATTTAAAAATTGAAGATATATTTAGTTTCAACCTTTGTGTACCAAAATAATTTTAAGGGCAAGAAAATACATCCTACATTTAGGCTAAATGCAAATGTGTATGGAATAGCTTACTAGAGATCAAAACTTGATTCATAAAAATTAATTAATGTTTTTTTTATAATATTACATTTTTATATATGCTCACACGTGTTATAGACTACACAGAAACATTCTCTTCTAATGTCAAAGTATTTTATTGGATTAACAATATATGGAGATATAAAACATAAATTATGGCAAAAATGTATTGGTCAATAAATTTATGTAAATATATTTTTAAACATATTTTAGCAAATATGTAGTAGTAGTAGTATATTTCTTGCCCCTGAAATATATTTTTTTATTTTGGTATATGAGGGTTGAAACTAAATATATTTTCAATTTAAAACATATTTTGGTCAGGAAAATTATATTTTCTTGCTGTATTAGAGCTCAGGTCGATTAAATAATATTACTTGACTCAATTAACTTTAACTCCATTAGTTAGCACGAATTAATGTAAAAATACTTCTAAAGCATTTATTAATCTCACTTAATGTTCACAAATGAACCTTATTGTAAAGTGTTACTTTCATTTTCAGCTGACTGAATCTCTCTTCATTTTCAACCTTAGCTTTCAATCACCTCAATACATTTGACTATAAAACACCTCATTTTCCCTGGTGGATAAAATGAGGTACCTCACCCAAATTCTTCTTGTTTCACTGAAATAATACAAAGGTTACGTGGATTGTGAAGAGCTTAAATCTTATGATCTTAAATTCGTATGAGCTTAAAAATGTTCCTCAGCCTGTGATGTGTGCTGTAAAAACCTTGTGAAAAGCATCAGCTCAGATAATGAAAACACTTACTAAAGTTTGCGTGACGTTTGTGAAGGCCGAACCCCAGACCTGAGCCAGGACGTCCTGGACAAGTTCACCGAGTTTTCTCTGGAGCAAGGTATTCTGCCTGAGAACATCGCCTTCCTGCCGAAAAATGGTAAAACACTGTTAAAAACACTCTTATTAACAGCACATATGAGTGCATCCAGGCCTGACGTGAGCATCTTTTCTCTCCAGGCGAGTGCCCGTGATGTGCCGATGAATCCTGACTGATTTATTATGACTGAATCATTTAAAGTGCATCTAGTGTTTTCTGCTCTCTCTCTCAGTCCTGTTACCCTCCAAGATCTTTCCATCATTTCTTCATGAGTTTAGACCAATAAAATCTTTTGTGAATCTGTTTTGAGGCATGTGTTGTTGTTTTTATGTATTTAGCTTGTTAACAGTCAGTCATAGAATATGACATTTCCAACTTAAACTGTTGTAAATATTGAATACTTTGGAGCATTTGGTCTCTTTTTAAAGACATTTGGCAGATTATTGTAGAAGTGAAACGCTATAAAAGTGAAAGTTTAAAACAAATAAAGTTTATGAAAACATCAAATGTAAAAATGCACGTTTTCATAAAATGAGTTTCAAGCATGTACACACCAGGGATATAATATTAACTAAAACTAGACTTTGTTTAAATAAACGTTAACTGAAATAAAATATGAAATATAAATAAATAAATGTTTCAGCTAGTTGCCAAGGCTTTACTTAACCAAAATAAATAAGTATATAATAGATAAAATACTATAAATACACTGAACAAAATTATAAATGCAATGCTTTTGTTTTTGGCCCCATTTTTCATGAGCTGAACTCAATGATCTAAGACTTTTTCTATGTACACAAAAGGCCTATTTCTCTCAAATATTGTTCACAAATCTGTGTAAATCTGTGTTAGTGAACGAGATAATCATCCACCTCACAGGTGTGGCACATCAAGATGCTGATTAGACAGCATGATTATTTCACATGTGTGCCTTAGGCTGGCCACAATAAAAGGCCACTCTAAAATGTGCAGTTTTATCACACAGCACAATGCCACAGATGTCACAAATTTTGAGGGAGCGTGCAATTGGCATGCTGACTGCAGGAATGTCCACCAGAGCTGTTGCCCGTGAATTTAATGTTCATTTATCTGCTTTAAGCCGTCTCCAAAGGCGTTTCAGAGAATTTGGCAGTACATCCAAGCACAGACCACATGTAACCACACCAGCCCAGGACCATCCAGCATCTTCACCTCCAAGATCGTCTGAGACCAGCCACCCTGGCTGTCAGAAACCGTCTCAGGGAAGCAAAATAAATATTTAAACCTATAAATAAACTTTAACTGAAATAAAGTAAAATACATATTAAAAAAATATATATTTCAGCTAGTTGCCAACATTTCTCATTTTAATTTACCATGATGTACTAAAAGAACTAAAAAAACAACAACTGTATAGACATTTATATATACATAACTAATAATGACAAAAACAAAATTACTAAAACTTAAAAAAAAATTGTTTTAATATTAATAAAAACTAGCATCTGTAACATCTCCATACCACCACAATAACTCATACATTACACTGTAAATACACAACTTTTAAAGATTTTGAGAAATAATTTCCTGAATAAATAAACCTGATGAACTTGCTTATGTAAATGTGAACGCTCATTATATCCCGTATTTAAAGACCTCTAAAACGTTGTGCAACTGCATCTCCATAATGAAGAACAGAGGATGCAGGAAAATACTTTGCCTTTTATTTCCTTTTTATCATTTTTTTAACAAATGTGAAGATACATCCATGACAACACAAAGTTCTGAAGTCCTCTTTCCGAAGTGTTTACATCTACACCCTCTCTTTACAGATCTGTGTACAAAACAATAAGTTATAGTCCCATAGATTCCTACTTACATTTAACTATACAACAAAGTTTCAACGATGACCAAATAAATATCTGCAGTATAAAAATGATCACAGAGACAGAGAGAGCGAGAGAGAGAGAGAGAGGGAGGGAGGAAGTAATTCCCTTCCCAACCGATGGCATTGTTTTTACTAATGGTGCTGTTCGGACACATCGAGAGGCTGTTTCAGTGCGTCGAGGTCGAGTTCCTCTGGAAACTTCTGGCCAATCACATGCAAAGCTGGACATGACATCATCCATCACAGGTTAGTGGAATTGTGACCCGAATAAGCGTCATTTGATTCGTTATGCAAACACAAAACAGCACATTACCAACATGACTCGCCTTGTCGATTACAGCTTTTTGTCACATTTTGGTAACGAGTAAAGGATGCCATCCTAGTACACGCTTTCAGTGAGGTCTGACAGCAACCGTTAAGACAATTAGTGGGTATTAGTGTGTATTTGCATTGGCCGTATGTGAACGGTACCATCACTATGAAGTCTCCAGGACGAGAGCGTCACCTGGTGAAAAGGTTATTGGCAACGGCAAACATATCTAATGCATTGCTTTGAGTATAAACCAGAGAAATCATCAACCATAATCACACATACAGATCATTTGGAATCTCCTCGTAGTTGTCCTTTTAAACTAAACTCATACTGCATGTTGTGGATACTGACGAGAGAGAAAATTGGCCAGATAACATCAATAAGGTTATCAAAAATGATTTTGGTACACATAATTGGCATACTGAATTTAATATAGTGTATGTTTAGAACTCATATGGCTGAGTCTCAAATAAAAAATCCATATTCTGGTCAAATTTCACCCCAAAAACTAAAATAAATTATATTTTGAAGCTATTTAGAACATTGAGTGACACTGACTTATTATTTATGTATTTGTACATTTATTTTATACAACAGCAGTGAAATTTTAAATACAAATCATTGTGTTGCAATAAATTTTTTTAGTTCATTTTATACTTTGAATACACTGAAAAGGAAAAGGGTGTAGGAATAATTTGCACTAGTGAATTCCACATATTTACAAGAAATGAGAAAATTACACATTGAATTAAATGGGAAACGTTGAAGTGGCAAGATTGAAATACACTGGAATTAGTTTTTCTTCAAAAGATGCAAACAAAACATTGATTATTGGAGGATGTTTTGCTAGAAAATACTTTTTATGTCTTTATACTTAAAAATTTACATTTCATTAATTGTGTGACTTGCTGTCTTCTTTTGAATTGTGAAATTTTAAAAAACAATTCTACACCATTTTTATTTCCAATAATTCCCATTCATTTTCCGGTGGCTATGTACATTACTGTAACATAAAAAACATGTACTGCAATACAATGATTTGTATTTAAATTAGCACAAAAGTAGAACAATAATAAACTTTTTTCCTTTGATTTTGGGGTTAGATTTGACCCAGACAGGCTCTTTGCATGAGATTTACCCATTTACTTCACATCTCTGTGGTCCCATACATCCAAGTGAAATGCATTTAAGTCAACGTACAACATGAGAAAACATTTATCTTTGCATGATTAAAATCGCTCCTAATTACACCGACTATAGGGGTTATCTGGTTTCACAAACCCAAAATGCCACAGATGCTTTATAAAACAACTTTGTTCATAAGCTGCATGGACTCGATCCAAGAAGTTTAAAAAAATCTAAACTAAATTTAGTTCTGAATAAATCTTAAAAAAATGCTTTTTTCATACATGGTGAACCACTCCTTTTAAACATATTGGTCATTACAGATAATGCTGCATCTGTTTTTCCCTCATCATCATCATTAGATCAGATCATATGCACCTTTTGCAATCATTAAAGGTTTGAGAGACCAGATATTCCCTATAATCTTGTCCTGATCACACACACGTCACAAAATAAGGCAATGTCTTCAGTGTCAATAGAAAACAGCCCGATGCCTTTCTGAACATTAAAATCATATCCTGATGTCCATGTTTTCAAACAGCTATCTATCAGACGAACATGCTAGTAAAGTGCAAGACAGATATCAATCACATTGTCCTATATTCATAAAGCATTTCAGAGAGGTTATGTTATCTACTCGATGACAGACTGAATGCAAACGCTTCAGGAATATGCACCTGATCCCAGAAGCTGGATGCACACGTTAGTTTCATCTATTAAGAGGACAAAACCAAACTGAAATGCATTAAAAAACATAAAACATCTACAGTTAAAGGATCAGTCTGGCCAAAATGAATAATGGCATTATTTACTCACCCTATAGTTGTATGCTTTTATTATTAATATTAATTTCTAAAGTCGAGGGGAATATTTTCAATGAACAACAACACATTTGGGTCTGTCCTCACACAAATATATCAAGCGGCTCCAGAAGAGCTGGAATATAATCCACAATAATAATAATAATACATTATTATAATGATAATATTACAGTATAAAGAAAATTAGTTAAGTAAAAAAATATATATATTTTTAATTAATACCTTTTACGTTCCTTGGCAAAAAGTCAGTCAAGCTCATTTTAAACAACATGCAAATAATTTTCACATTTTGAATTTTAGAGTGAACTGTTCCTTTAAAGGGATAAAATAATATTTTTTTTGGCAATTTATGATGTTCCAAATGTGTATGACTTTTTTTCTATTGTGGAACACAAAAGATGATATTTTGACGAATGCCAGTAACTAAAAAGTTTCCGGTCCGATTGACTTCCACTGTATGAACAAAATATAGAATGGAAGTGGATTGCTACCCAAATTCTTCCAAATATATTTTATTGTGTTACAATGGATGTCAATGGGAACCGAAACGGTTTAGTTATTTCCACTAGAAGTCAATGGGAACTGAAACTGTTCGGTTACCAACACTGTTCAAAATATCTTAATTTGTGTTCCTGTAGAATAGAAGTCAATGGGAACCAAATCTGTTTGGATGGCAACTTTCCTCAGCAGAACGAATAAATGCAAACAGGTTTGAAAACAACACGAGGGTGAATAAATGATGACAGAAATCTCATTTTCAGCTGGACTGTTCCTTTAAGACTGGAGACCATGTGATCATAAACAACTTGAACGCACTTCCAGCCTATCTCACTAAACACTTTTCTCTTGCATTCAAACACAACACACACACACAGCTATGCATGAGGGGTCTTGGTAAAAAGCCCAAATACAGAGGTTGCCAACACGAGGGAGGGTGATTTCCAATCATTGGCTGTTTTAGTGTGTTTACGGAAGTGAGCGGAGAAAGAGGAGGAGCTCATTCTGCCGGCACCATGTCTTTATGGTGCCTCACAATGTGCTGGTTTTTCTCCGAAGGTCTCCGGAAGCCCTTCGAACAGTACTGACAGCGATGCGGATAGTCCTTAGTATGGATGGAAATAACGTGTCTTTTGAACCCAGATGCATCCCCTGTGCTGTAGTCGCAATACTGACACTGATACACCCTCCGTTCTCGCGGACCCTTCATGCCGCTGGCTTTCTTTACAGCGGGCGCTGCTAACTGCGCAGCACCTATAGTCCTCTTGGGGGCGGGTTTTTCTGTGGGTGGGGCTTGCGGCGACGCCTCTATTGATGGAGTCGGTGACTGCTCCGGCTGCTGTTGTTCCTTAGTGTGAACGGACAAGATATGGCGGCTGAGAATGAACGGGTCTGCGATCTTGAAATTGCAGTGGCGGCACTGGTGCAGTTTCTTGGCTTTATGCGACGCCGAGTGTTTCTTAAGCTCGGACGGCCGGTGGAAGCCTTTCCCGCAGACGGCGCATTTATGAGGGTAGTCTTTAGTGTGCACGGAAATGACATGCCGCTTCAGGTCGCTGGAGTTGGAGCTGCGATGATCGCAGTGGCTGCACTGGTGTCCCCGAGCGTCCTCGTGCGTAGCCGCATGCTGCGTCAGCTCGTCTTCCTCGCTGAAGGTCTGGCCGCAGCGCTCGCAGTGAAACGGCAGTTCGCGGCTGTGCTTCGTCTTCACGTGTGTTTTAAGATTTGACGAGTCGGCCGATTTGTAATCGCAGTACATGCACGAGTACGGCTTCTCGCCGGTGTGCGTGCGCATGTGTTTCTTTAGCTCCGACGGATGGCGGAAACCCTTGCCGCATTCCACGCAAATGTGTGGGAAGCTCTTACTGTGCACGGCCAGCAGATGGCGATTGAGCAGCCCTTGCTCGGCAGTCTCGTATTCGCAAAACTTGCATTTGTTCGTCTTGGTCGCGGCGGCGGGAGGAAGCGGCGACGCGATGGCCGTGGGCGATTTCTGCTCCTGTTGGTGGTGCTGGAGACGGTGCGAGAACAGCGCCGCCTGCTGATGGAACTCTTTACCGCAGGTATCGCATTCGAACGGCACTTTGTTGCTGAGCGCATGCACCTCCATGTGATTGTGCAGACTGGCTTTTTTGTTGGTGGTGAAGTCGCAGTCCGTGCATTGATACTTTTTGCGACTCAACACGTCCTGGTGGTGGTTGCGAGTGTGGCGCTTGAGGAAGCCGCGGGATTTGAATTTCTTACCGCACAGCATGCAGGGGTAGACGGTCAGAGGCTGTCCATACGGACCGATGATGATCGCTGGAGATATGAGAGGAGACAGAAAAGCATAGTAAGAGGATAAAAGAGAATCAGTTTTATAGCCAATAGCTGATATAATACAATATGCAGCTAGAGATATTAAATAAAACTATTAACTCTTCTCCTGTCAAGAGTGTTTGAAAAACTTTTTGATGATTTTCACTAGGGCTGCAACAACTAATCGATAAAATCGATTATTATCGATAATGCAAATCATTGACAACGATTCTCATTATCGATTAACGCTTTTCTATCGACAAAATGCATCTAAAAATAGTAAAGGATACAGAATGAGATGCCGCGGGAGAACTAAGCTACGTGATCCAAGTTGCCCAAAACATGAGAAATCTTTATTTTAATGCATTAGCGTAATGGCTTGCCCTGTCAGGCTCTTAGACAGATGCATGTGGTCCTCAGTGCAAAAACGTTCAATTACGGATATATCCTTTTCTTTAAATGTCACAGATTCATGCAAGCATTTCCAAAAGTCATTCCTGATAGCCTGTGTTAAGTTTAAAATACCGAATGAGCGCCGGGTGGGCACGGGCGCATGCACGCGCGTCAGACAGACAGAACACAGAGGGAGACAATTAAAAGGCTATTCAGTGCAAAAATATCCATTGATATCCAAGCGATCACAGTTTGAGTATAGTTCTGTGTAAATAGATAAACCGCGCTGTCAGCAGCTTTCATAATTCATAATTCTGATAAAACAGTTAAGAAATGCAATAAAATACGATGTTTTGTTTGTTATAGCTTATTTCAATATCCCAGAGAATATTATTCAGTGAATTATTCTTCACTCTTTAGTCTATTAAACAGCGTTTAAACCTAAAACTGTAGTTTAAAATGAAGTTTATATGACTTCTGTCCTTTATTTTCTCCATTTGAAAACATTAGACATTATTTTGCTTATTGTTAATATCAGTGTTGCTGATGATGCTTTTTATAAATAAAATGTTTTTATTGGTGTAATTTGAAGATAAAATTTTACATGAAAATGTTAATTTTCAACAGTTTTTTGTTGTTGTTAAGACGACTAAAAGTGAAGAATGGACTTCACTCTGTTATTTATGTACTTTATAACAGTAAATAAATATCGGTTCTGAATATCGGTTATCGGGTACATAAACATGCAAATAATCGGTATCGTTATCGGTAATAAAAAATCTATATCGGTCGATCACTAATTTAAATTCATGTCTCCCACACTTCATTGCCCTTTGAATGGAACAAATTAATTTGCTTCGAACTGGAATCATGGTTGAATATCCTGTGATGTCCACTTCGCAGGGTACATACAGTCGAATAGAACAAGCGTCTGAAGCGATAAGAGAAACATATAAAATATGCAGATTGGGGGTACGCGAGGACTGGAATTGAGAACCGCTGCTTCAGTTCATTTGAAATGGTCCTGCAGCATGATGCAAAGCGTTACAAACATCCCATGTAATCTGCAATTTTCTGTAAAGCTTAGCATTTTCAAAGCAATTCTACAAAAGCTAAGATTTATTAATAAGTTAGTGAGAGGTGAGCGTGCTGATACCTGTTTGGACCTGTCGGGGTTCAGCTCGTCTCTTGTTCTTGCCATGTTGCCGGTTGAGTTTGTCCAGAGCATCCGACTCGTCAATGTGCAGTAATGCGCTCGCTGCTCCGTTCCGGTTCTCACAGCCCTCATCCACACCTGCTTACACAACACACACGAGCATATTCATAATCATTAGAAGAAACATCCTAATCAATGCAAAACCACAACTTCATTGTAGCTCAAAATACTCATATGTGACCCTGGAGCACAAAAGCAGTCATAAGTAGCAAGCGGATATTTGTAGCAATAGCCAACAATACATTGTATGAGTCAGAATTATCAATTTTATACCAAAAATCATTAGGATATTAAGTAAAGATCATGTTCCATGAAGTGGATTGTAAATGTCATACCGTAAATATCAAAAATTAATTTTTGATTAGTAATCTGCATTGCTAAGAACTTAATTTGGACAACTTTAAAGGTGATTTTTTTTTGCACCCTCAGATTCCAGATTTTCAAATAGTTGTATCTCAGCCAAATATAGTCCTATCATAACAAACCATACATTATTTATTATGAATCTCAATTAAAAAACTTTACCCTTATGACTGCTTTGGTGGTCCAGGGTCACATATCAGTCAACCACTATTAAAGATGACATTAAAGTACAGGAAGTCAGAAACAGACCTGTTACTGCAATCCAGTGTTTCTAGAGAGATTTAGTTTAACTTGACGTACAAAAAAAAAAAAAACTACAAATTAATAAAAACCATATGGACAAAAAAAAAAAAAAATTACTAGAACTTGAAATAAAAGTAAAACAAGAAAATAAAAACTACATTAAAACATTAAATAAAAACGATTATACAAATATTAGTTCATGGATACTACAATAACACTGATTTTGAATCAAATCGAGATCAGAATCGACTCAAAATTGAATCGAATCGTGAAATTTGTGACAATACCCAGGCCTACATTTCGTAATGCCGTATGCATGCAGTGTGTTGTTTGCAGTTAATAGACTATTTAGTAGGGCTGCGATGATAAATCGATGCAAAATCAATTCTGAGGTCTTCCGAATGCATCGCAATTCTCTCTGGAATGGATTCTGAGTTTGGATTCTAACAGCAGGTGGCGCTCTACTCTAGTTTTTGTCCACACACACTCACATGCTCGTGAAAAAGAGCTCTTGTGCATCTTGGCATGTAATTTCACCTCGGCTAAGAATGCTTTTATGACGTGAGATTATTCTAAACAGCCCACTGTGAACACCCTTGTAATCCGCTTCAACCTTTTCCAATTTTAAGAATGATAATTTTAGGTTCAAGTTAGAGGTCTGCTACCCAACCCGAACCCGCGGGTCCCGAAATACTTTCGGGTTTCGGGTTAATGTTTAATGGATAGCTTCGGGCTCGGGTCGGGTTCGGAGCTAAACCAAAACTATATGCAGAGGCTTCGCTGCTTTCATAGACGCACGCACACACATATCAGAGATCGCGCACAAACAGCACAGAAACTTTTATTAGTAAAATAGCTTCGACAGGCTACTGACTCGCAAGTCACAACATTATATTTATCTGCAATGAGGCGGCAAAATCACTGTTTTTGAAGTAACTAAGCCTCATTGCTTGTAGAGAGAGACGCGCAGACGCAGGTTCACATGCACACGCAACTTTCCTCGGTCTCTCTCTCTCTCTCTCTCTCTCTCTCTCTCTCTCTCTGTCTCGGTCTCTCTCTCTCTCGCTCAGTCGGTCTCTCTCTCTCTCTCTCGCTCAGTCGGTCTCTCTCTCTCTCTCTCGCTCAGTCTCTCTCGCTCAGTCGGTCTCGCTCTCTCTCTCTCTCGGTCTCTCTCTCTCTCGCTCGCTCTCTCTATCTCTCTCTCGGTCTCTCTCTCTCTCGGTCTCTCTCTCTCTCGCTCGCTCTCTCTATCTCTCTCTCGGTCTCTCTCTCTCTCGGTCTCTCTCTCTCTCGCTCGCTCTCTCTATCTCTCTCTCGGTCTCTCTCTCTCTCGGTCTCTCTCTCTCGCGCTTGCTCGCTCGGTCTCTCTCTATCTCTCTCTCGGTCTCTCTCTCTCGCGCTTGCTCTCTCGGTCTCTCTCTCTCTCTCTCTCTCTCTCTCTCTCGCTAATTCAAATAAATGATTAATTCATTCAAATAAATACAATCTTATTTAAGATCTTATGTCTGATTTAAAGTAGACAGAATGCTAACGAGCCTTAACTGACAAAAAATGACCATTATTTGCACGGTCATCATCTTCTTGTCCATACAAAATTCATAAACTCAGCAGAATGTATGCGACCGCTGCACCTGATGTTCACAAACTTTCATAACTGGTAAATGTTTGTGAAATGGCAGAGCCTTGATTAATCCCTTTCTTTGCATGCAATCGTGAAATGCAACCTTTTTCCTTTTTTTTTAGTTGGCTATTCGTTGTGGGGCGGGGGGGGGGGGATTTCGGGTTGGGTTCGGGTTCTAAATTTAACTGTGCCGCTCGGGTCGGGTCAGACGATCTCGGGTACGGGCCGGGTTCGGGCTTCAGTTCTGAGCCCGTGCAGACCTCTAGTTCAAGCGTGTATACGGATTTGGAAACTAGTAGAGTACGGCTGTATGCAGTGTCATCTGCTGTTCAAAACTACGCTCAGAATCGACTCAAGAAAGAATCGCAAATCTCAGAATCGATGCCGAATCATGTCTTTTATTTATTTTCCCAGCCCTACCATTTAGGTTGCAGTTATACTACATGATCTGGATTTGCAGGGTCAGTGAAATGCGGACTCCTGACCGTATGCAGCGGCCCACGCGACGGGCATGAAGTCCTTGCTGAGGGCGGTGCTGTCATACGGCCTGTCGTGAGGAACCGGCTCCTCTCCTCCAACCACCACCTCCATGTACACCTCGTCCGAGAGCTTAGATCCTCCTGCGCACAAAACTGTATTGTGTTATTTTACTGTATAGTATGTTATTCACTCAATATGGTATTATTTTACTCAGAATATGATGTATGTTCAAGAATGCAATCCATAAACTGATCAATACATTAGAAGAACTAGAAGGGTTCAGTCAAGAAGGGTTCAGGGTTCATTAGGCCAACGGGCAGTCGTTGGCCTAATGGATAGAGCGTTGGACTTGAAACCCGAGGTAACCCAAGGTTGTGGGTTCGAATCCTGGCTCCGGCAGGAAGTCCACGACTGCTCCCCGGGCGCTGCACAGTCGGCTGCCCAATGCTCCAAGTGTGTACACTTGGATGGGTTAAATGCAGAGAACACATTTCACTCCTCATTATACTCTGTATAATTGTGTATGTGACAAATAAAGCTCATCCGAGCTTAAAAAAAATAAAAAGGGTATTAGTGAACTTGAATAACCCTATGAACTTTGGGTAATGTCCCAGAATATGACAAAAACATGTAAACAGGTTTTGATGTATGTCTCCTGGGACCGCTCCCAAGGTCTTTTTTTAAAAAGGGCTGATTAAACAAAATGCCACCATTAAAGATGGCCAGGTGCAGTAATAAATTAATTGTGGCAAACCAGACAAGCATAGCCAATTAAAAAACAGGAACTCCCAAGTTTGGGTAGTGCAACAGGTAAAAAATGAATGTACAGACAGACAGAGAGTCAGATGCGGTGGCTGCAGTGACCGTATCTCGGCTTTGTTACTGGTTAATAAAGTCTAATAAACTCTGCTTCTCGAGCCTCATTGACTAAAATGAAGGAATCCATCTCTTGCTCTTTGGGCCACAACAACTGCACATAAACAACGGATAAACTCACAATAACAGTGTATAAAATTACAGCGTCACATTAACGATGACATCCACACAAGCAGTGTCTCAATGCTTCAAATCAGAGTTTCATCTTAGAGAACACGTTATTGCATTTTGCAGCTTAAAAATCAGAAAGGACAAAGACAAATCTGGGACAATAATAACTACATTTTCAAAACAGGAAACCAAAGGAATGAGACACGTCCTCCTCGATGTCTTCAGTGGTTGCAGTGCTGGTTTTGACATGTTACATAATTCGGCGTTTGTAGCTTTGAGCAAAAACGAAATGTCTATTTGAGCTTTTGCAGCCAATATCAAGCAAACATGTTATTGTACGGTTATATCAGCGTGAATCTCTTTATAGATCACATTAACCCTTTACATTCACAATATAGATACTTGTGATGAAAATTTAACAACCAAAAAACACAAATAATGTATATATATATTATATTTTAAATAACATAAAACAGTGAAACATAAGACATTTGGATATATAAGAATAGAATAAGAATATACATATTAAATAAAATATATAATATATAAAATAATCATATAATAAGCTATTATCTTTTATATAATAATCATGCTTTATTTGTATAATCCAGTGAATTAAATACTTTTTAATATTTAAATATCTTATCTTGGAACTTATTAGACACAAATCAAAAGATCAGATGATTCATATTAAACGAGACATCAGTGTAAAAATGTTGCTATTTTAATATCATTAATATACTAGTATAGTATTTAACATTTTTATTTTAATTTTGTTTTTATATTTGTATTACTTTTTAATGTCCACTTATTTCTTATTCATTTTTATTTCTGTTTTAATTTGTGCAATTTTAGCATTTCAGCTTAAACTAAACGGTTTTTTTTCATATTCAATTTTTCTTCAGTAAACTTATTTTTTATAGATATTTTTTTGTGTTATTTAAATAATAACCACACCGGTAAAACAGCTTGACATTATAAAACACTTGAGTTCAAAACTAAGGACTGAAAAAAAGTCTAAAACTAATTTTATAAAGCAGACGGTTGTTTTTACAATTTGTAAAAAATAATTGCAATTTAAAATAACCGTTTTCTATGTGAAGATATTTTATAATATAATTAATTCCTGTGATCGAAGCTGAATTTCCAGCGTTCAGTGTCACATGCCAGGCTGCTATTCATCGACTATAGCTCAGCTTTCAACACTATAGTCCCCACCAAGCTAGCTGTCAAACTCTCAGACCTCGGCCTTAACACTTCACTTTGTGACTGGATTCAAGATTTCCTCACCGGCAGACCTCAAGTGGTGAAAGTCGGCCAGTTCACCTCCAACTCCATCACCCTGAACATAGGAGCCCCACAGGGCTGTGTCCTGAGTCCCCTGCTATACTCTCTATACACCCACGACTGCGTGTCCTCTCACAGCTCCACCTCTATCATTAAATTTGCTGATGATACTGTGGTCCTGGGCCTCATTAACAACGATGACGAGACCGCATACTTGGATGAGGTGGAGAGACTTACATCATGGTGCCAGGACATCTGTCTCTCTCTGAATGTGAGCAAAACTAAAGAGCTGATCGTGGACTTCAGGAAGAGACAGCAGCGGCCCTACACTCCTCTTTTGATTAGCGGGACCCCTGTGGAGAGGGTGAGCAGCTTCAAGTACCTCGGTGTAAACATCTCCGAGGACCTGACATGGACTACACACATTCAAACACAGGTTAAGAAAGCCAGGCAAAGACTGTACCATCTGCGACAGCTGAGGAAATTCAGGGTCTCTCCAGCTATCCTGAAAACTTTTTATTCAGGGGCCATAGAAAGTGTTCTGACTCAGTGCATCTCAGTGTGGTATAATAATGCCACAAACCAGGACTGCAAAGCCCTACAGAGAGTCGGGCGCTTAGCTGAGCGCATCTCAGGATCTACACTCCCCTCTCTGCAACACATCTACATCAAACGCTGCAGAAGCAGAGCTGCTAAAATCACCAAAGACTCAAACCACCCCGGTAACCATCTTTTCCGTTTACTGCCATCTGGCAGGCGCTACAGGAGCTTGATGGCAAAAACTGAGAGACTGAGGAGGAGCTTCTTCCCTCAGGCCATCAGGCTCCTTAACACAAACTCTGTTCCATAAACTTTCACAAGACTCATTATTATCTGTAAAAAAAAAATAACAAAAACATTCATATTCTCATCATCCATATTGCCGCTATGTGTGCATACCCAGTACAACCCGTTGCACATCCCTCTCATCCCTCCTGTTTATACTAATATTTATTAAGTCCCATATAATGTTTTGCACATCCAATTTGTTTTGCACATCTTACTGTTTTGCACTTTTCTTTATTCTATTGCATTTTACTTATTTCTTTTTTTACCTATATATATATATATATATACTCTTGTGTGGTGTTACTTTTATATAATTTAATTTTGATTTTATTTTTTATTCTTTGCACTGTCCACTGAGCGGACCTGATTTGACCTACATTTCACTTTTGATTATACCCTGTATAATTTATCATGTGACAAATAAAGAAACCTTGAACCTTGAAATGATCTTCAGAAATCATTCTAATATGCTGATGTGTGCTTGAGACACATTTCTGATTATTATCAATGTTGAAAACCGTTCATATTTGGCAGGGTTTTCAGAGTTTCTCACCGTCAGTCTGTGTGTGATGAGCGTCTCCCACAGACATGTACACCATCTTCTCTCTCAGCGGCCGGACCACCGGTTCAGCCAGAGTGACCGCCTCGTTCTCCCCGAGATCCACCGTCTCTCCTACACACAGATACAGCGGTAAACCACCAGTCCTCTTACTGGACTACATCCTCCTCTCACGCTAATAAAATAACAGTAAAAGAAATGTAGCCTAGCTGAGCACCAGCAACTACCTCTACAAATGATACACATTGGGAAACAAATCATGATGCGTCATAACTGAAGTTGTGGCAAACGCCCAAGAAAGACCCAGGAGCATCGCTAGTGGGGGGAAAAGGGTAACAGAGTGCATTCAAATAGTGGGCCGATCGCCGAAAAGAGGGAGACCTCCTCGATATTAGGCGCTGTTTTGAAATTACAGCATATGCGAAACCGCATAAAGCAAAATACTTCAAAAGCATGAAGCAGTGCTTCCCGACGCATCCACCAGCCGCGCGTCAAGCAGAGCGGATCAAGCCGCGCTGAACGTGCGCCGCGCTTGCCATTTATAAGAGATAAACAGCAAGTCGCTCGATCCACTCAGATGCGACACAGAATGTGTATACAGTCGTGTGATATGAGAAAGACACGACAATGAGGTATACTGGAAAACGCTAACAGGTTTGTCAATTCAGCATCATAGCAATATAACGAAGTTATTAAAACTGTACAAGTGTTGGCAGAAAAGTATTTATTAATGTTACTGTTATTACATATTGGGAAATAAGCTATTTTAATTTCATCGAAGGTGGTTTGTGTAGTTTCTTCATGTTTGTTTTGTAACAAATTGTATAGTTTATAATTACTTATTTATTTTAAAAACCATATAACCATGGTTTTACCCACCATCCTAATAATATTGTCAGTTAAACTCCAGATACTTCTTTCTTTTTAGATATTTAGTTCTAATTAATTTTAATTGAAATAAATTGTTAATTCAATAGACTGTATGAATGTCTTTGTTCTGTGGAACATAATTTGAGAAATTCAATAATTTTTAGTCTATAGAGTAGAAATCAAGGGTAGCCAAAAAGGTTTGGTAACATTCTACAAAATATTATTTTGTGTTCAACATAATAAAGTCGTTTGGAAGGACACGAGGGTGACCGAATGATGAATTTATTAGCAGTAACTTTCCAGCAGTCTAGCTCAAAATCAATGCTTTACTGTCGAGTGCTTTTATGTGTGACAAAAATGCATTATGAAGTTTGTTGTACTTGTTGTGAATTCAGTCATATCTATTGTTTCTGACATTTTACAATCGCACCTCAAACACCCCCCCACCCCCCATTGAGGGGGCCCATAGAAAATTCAGTGAACAGGGCAGGCCCATGTGTATCTGCAGTCGGAGTTTCAGTTTCTTTGAACTCATTGAATTCAAGGTTTCGTCAATGGGTTCAAAACAGTGCTGCTACTGTTAACATCATAAATGTTAAAATTATAAATCATAAAAAATTTAATTATGTATTAGCAATGTTGCATTGGCAACTAATTTTAATTTTGAAAGTTTAAGTTATTACAAATTATTAAAACTTAATCTACAATAAGTTAAAGCTCTAAATGGAAAATTTGAATATTGCAGAATATTAAAATACAGAATAATAAATAAGATTTTGAAAAGACCCAATTAAAAAGGACAAAAGCTCATAACTAAACTAAAATCGATTATTACAAAAAATATAAAATATAACATTCCAAAAATAAAGTGAAACACAAACTTTAGATAACGAACTAAAGAGAAATTAGAAATGTAGCCTTGGCAACTAAGTGAAATATGTTTATGCTGGAGTACTAACATTTCTCAAACTAAAACCAAAATAATAAATTAAAGCCACATAGAAATATTAATATATATATATATATATATATATATTATTCTAAAATATTATATAACACCAAACATTAAAAAACGAATAACAATGACAAATTAATAAAAAAAAATTAAACTGCAAACTGAAGAGAAAATAAAACACAAACGTTACATAAAAAAACTAATGAAAATTGGCAACTGAAATATTTACATTTAAATTACTAAAACTAAAATAAAATAAACGCTACGTATAAATATAAAAAAATTAAAATTAATATTATAAAATATATTATATAATATTCTAAAAGCTAATGACTGACAAAAGCACAACTAAAATGATTTTATTGTAGAAAACAAAAACATTTTTTTTTTTAAATAAACTCTAAATACTTTATTTGTATAGAAATAAGTTATAAAAAATTATTAAAACTTAATCTACAATAAGTTAAAACTAAATAGAAAATTTGAATATTACAGAATAATAAATAAGATATTGAAAAGACCCAATTAAAAAGGACAAAAGCTCATAACTAAACTAAAATCAATTATTTAAAATAATAATAAAATATAACATTCCAAAAATAAAGTGAAACACAAACTTTAGATGACGAACTAATGAGAAATTAGAAATGTAGCCTTGGCAACTAAGTGAAATAAGTGTATGCTGGAGTACTAACATTTCTCAAACTAAAACCAAAATAATCAATTAAAGCCACATAGAAATTAGGGCTGTGCGATATGGACAAAAAATATATATCACGATTTTTTTATTTTTTTTTCGATTTCGATTTTAATCACGATTTTGACACAAACAGACATGCTTTATCTCACATCTTACTTGTTTTTGCACATCTTACTTGTCTTGCACATCTTGTCTTGCACATCTTACTTGTCTTGCACATCTTGTTTTGCACTTTTCTTTATTCTATTACACATTTTACTCTTTATTTCTTTTTTTTTACCTATATATATATATGCTCTTGTGTGGTGTTACTTTTATATAATTTTTATTCTTTGCACTGTCCACTGAGCGGACCTGATTTGATCTACATTTCACTTTTGATTATACCCTGTATAATTTATCATGTGACAAATAAATAAACCTTGACCTTTACAGTTATAAATGCATTCTGTGTGAATTTGAAACATATTTCCAAAGGAAACCAATTAGACCTTTCCCAAAAAGTTGTAACATGTCTCTAGAACAGACAAATGGCAAAATACATATACATATATATATATATATATATATATATTATATGTATATGTGAGTAATCAAATCCAACAAAACAAGATGCAACCAGAGCATGTGAGCGAATCGGAGCGGTTCAATATTCCGCTCTGTGTGTGTGCGCTCCGCTCAGTCGTTCACAGCCGAAATAAACGCTCCGCTAATGTTCCGCTCACGCTCACCGGTAAACCGAATCTCGCTCAAATCACCCGCTCACATTCAATGTCTCCAGTAAGATTAGGCATATTTATTTTTTCCTGTTTATAGTGACATTATTGAATAAATGTCTCAATTAAAGCAGTAGTCCGATAAGAAATGGTTATGTTTCAGAGTGAAATTGTTCATTTAAATTAGGGATGTTAATTAACCTTTAACCCAACCGATAATAATTTTGACCCATACAATCAGTTAAACGGTTTAAATTCACTTATTTATTTATTTTTAGTAATTTATCAAAATATTTTAAAAGGTTTGCTGCATGGTTAAAATAAGCTACACGTATAAAAAAACACGTTTTTTAGAGAGAGCGAGAGCGAGAAAAAACAAAGTAGCCTATAAGTCTCATTTTATTATTTCATTCAGATATAGGCCGACGCGAATTACAAACATTATAATAAACACTGTAAACATAACTAGGCAATTTTAGTTCCCCTCACTCCACAACAGATCCTTACAATTAACAGTAGGCTAGAAAATAACAAGAATTAAAAATAAGAAGCTATAACGACAAACCAAAACTAATTATTTTAGGCTAAAACAAAACTGAAACCAATGTTGGGTCTCTCCTTCAACACAAAATCAAACGTTCCCGTATTCGTGGTATTTAAATGCCAAAATATAATTTACCTTTTATTTATTTACCCTTACAATATCCACATAAAACAAAATGTTTTGCATAACTTCACGGCGGTACGGTGATAACGCTAAACAGCACAGATTTTAAACAGAGCAGTGTGTTTGTCCATATGTTTGACCGGTAGAATGCTTAAATGAGCTTAAACTGGATTTATTCCCCTTCCAACAGTGGAAGCAACTCCTCTTGGTCATGAAAATAATCGGAATTGTAAAAGGTCTGCTTTTATTTGTGTACATTCAATAAAAAAAATATCTTTGCTTTTTTGTAAAATAAGAAAAAAAATAGAATGCATCTTTCTGCCGTCTGCTTTAATTTCGCGCAGCACAATAATAAACAAACTCTGCATACTCTAGAAAACACTGGGTTCAAAAAGAGGCTGGGTAAAAGAGTACATTTGGGGTTAATTTTACCCAGTAAATTTAATTGTTTATTTAACCCATCATTAATGGATGATTTAACTCAGCTAATGGCTTTATTCGTTTCTATTATAATATTCGCTTTTTTTTTCTTTTTTTTACTTTATGCATGAAATATTATTTACAGATTAACTTAAATCCTCTAAACTTCTGTAAAATACTCCAGACGTGATAACTTCCTTTGCTTCAATAACTTCAATAACTTCATTATTTCTCATTTGCTTGTTTTTATAAGCTATAAGCCTACACATTGCCTATTTAATCTCGTTTAACAAACATTAGAAGTAAAGATTAAACATTAAACCGATGTAATTCACGAGTAAATCGACCGCTCTGTGATTGTGCTTCCACCGTAACGGCGCTGGCTCTCACGCCGAGCTGGAGTCGTGTTCGGCGGGGACTGATCACGGATCAGACCGCCGCTCTGCGCTTCACTCATGGACGAAACGTACTGCGATTGCCTTCATTACCTGCTCAACAACGAACAGTCAACAGCTCTGAGGACATATTTTAACATCCAAAGTATTTGTGTTCTGTATCTTTATAAATATAATAGTTTATTTTATGCAAAGCATCAGACTCTTTATCAAGCAATAACACGACGTTCGTTTAGTGATTCACACCGCGAATGTTGCTCTGTATAGATTTAAACAATATACTGACATTAAATAAAATGTACACAAACTACCCAAACACTGAACAAATAACCCCAAAAAAATGACCCAAAAGGCTGAACCCAGCATTTAGGTGAATTAAGTTTTTCTCTGCTTGCAGAAGTGCTGCAGGTGTGTGATGTAATATGATATGATCAGGTGAATCCTCGTTCTGTTGTTTGCTGCTTTTTGCGCATGTGAAATGAATCCCCGAGAAACAGATGCTATTTTTAACGGGTCACAGACACTTATTCTTTTTAATTTAATTCAGTTCTATAATCAATTCTATAAATTAAAATCTTAATTTAAAAACGTGTCTTGTTTTGAAGCCACTTGGAACATTTGCGAAAAAAAATTAATAACTGAAAAAGTATACGTTTCCATTAAAACAACGCTTCATATTCAAAACACGCACACAAGATGAAAAGCAGATATAGAATTTCACAAAATACTTATCAGGCCCATGAAAGCACACACAAGATGAAATGCACTTGACAAATAATTATTTCGTGGTGTATGTAAAAGAAACACTTTCTAAAATTAAAAATAGACCAAAACTGCGGGAAATGCGGTCCATTAAAACGTGTCAATCTTCACAGGATTTTTGAATTTGCTTTTAGAAACATTAGCTTAGACAAACATTGCTTAGCCTATTCCACAGATTCTGGAATTAACAAATTACCAAAGGGCATTTTGTGCTGAGCGAGCGGTGGAGCGGGATCTTCAGAAAGACGCTCTCTGAAGGAAATATGATCGCTACGCTCCCCACTCAGCTCTGCATGCAACATGCATTTTTTTTGGCCACCAAGTCCTTATCCTGTTCTGAACTCATCTTCCCTGTTTCTTTAGCACACTATCTGTCTGAATGCCCGGTCTGTTCTGTTCTGCTGCATTCTGATTGGTTCGGATAGCATACTGTGGCAGGAAAAAATCGAGCTATAAAGCGATTTAGAAATCGCGCAATCTCAAATCGCGATTTTATTTCGATTTCGATTAATCGCACAGCCCTAATAGAAATATAACAAATATATATATATTATTCTAAAATATTATATAACACTAAACATTAAAAACTTATAACAATGACAAATTCATGATTTTTTGATTTCATGATTTAACTGAAGAGAAAATAAAACACAAACGTTACATAAAAAAACAGATGAAAAAATTGGCAACTGAAATATTTACATTTAAATTACTAAAACTAAAATAAAATAAACGCTACATATATATATATATATATATTATGTAATATATATATTATATACTATTCTAAAAACTAATGACTGACAAAAGCACAACTACAATTATTTTAATGTAGAAAACACATTAAAATAAACTCTAAATACTTTAATTGTATAGAAAGATTACTAAAGCAGCACTGGCTCGAATCTCCCGTTCACTCACCGAGGTCGTCTTCACCAGAGTCTGCTTTAAAGATGTAAACTTTAATGACTTCCTGTCCGTCCTCATCCTTCTCCACCTCCTGATCATCGATCGCCCCCTCGACCGTCACCTCCTCTCCGTCTCCAGACACCATCTTCCCCGCATCATCCACTGCAGGAGGAACAACAGACGATGAGACGGGGATCACAAGCCTTTTCATGGAGACAGAACTTTGGAACTGTAACATTAAATTAAATACTAAATATTAAATATTACATCTAAAAGAATCATGTGTTAATGTCTATTTTTGGATAATCCAAACTATTCAAACAGAAACAAATGAACAACTGATTGAATGAATAAACTAACAAACAACTGATTGAATAAATAACCAACTTTAACAAACGAACAGGCAAATAAGTGATCTAATTAACAAACTGACAAAACCACAAATAAACACAAATATTTTTTTGAAAAATTCTGAACTGAAGAAAGTAAAATGAAACAAACATTAGATGACAAACATAAAAATAAAACAAATGAAGCAAAACGAAAAGGAATTAGCCAAAACAAATCATTATATAACATCATAATATTAATATTATTATAAAACTACTAACAATGACAAAAGCACATAATTAAACAAAATCTGATAATTTTATTTTACATGTAAAAAATAAATAAAAGAATACGGCTTTACTAAAATTACAAAAGAATAAAAAAAAAAAATAAGAAATATTAAAAAAATATATATTATATATTATAAAAACTAATAACAATGGCAAAAGCACATAACTAAACAAAATCTGATCATTTTATTTTACATGTAAAACAAAAAAATAAAATAAAACGGCTTTACTAAAATTACAAAAGAATAAAAAAAAATTACGAAATATAAAAACAAATTCTATTATATAATATTATAAAAACTAATAACAATAGCAAACGCACATAACTTAATAAAATGTTTTTTTTACTGAAGATATAAAAACACAATCAACAAAAACACAAGCATTAGATGAAAAACTACAAATAAAACGCAGCCTTGGCATCTTTTAAGCTGAGGTACTAAAAAAACAAATAATATTATAAAATATTATATTGTGTAAAACTGTAAAATGTAATACGAATGAATTGTTATACGTGAATAATTGAAGGTTCTTATAAACAAACAAACAATTAGATGAAAAAAAAAACAAATGTATCCTTGGCAACTAACTGGAATGAGTTTAAGTTGAATTACTAAAATAACAAAGTACATTTGAAACAATAAACTGAACGCGTGAGCGAATCAAGCGACAGAATGACTGAAAGATTCGGTGAATTACAGGAGATCATGAGGTAATCTCCGCAGCCGTCCGAGTCGTGCTCAGCGTCCCTCTCCTCCGTCATCTCTGCCATGGCAACACCATCCTCCTCTTCCTCCTCTTCCTCCAGTGACATCACGCAGGTCTCCACCGCAACGCCCTCGTCATCGTCGCAGTGCACGTACTCGGCGACCACGTCCTCCACAGCGTCCTGGATGACGAGCTCGTCGGAGGAGAAGCCCTGGACAGACACGGCCTCACCCTCCACCTCTGACACCAGCACCGTCTCCTGCAGCTCCACCACATACTCCTCCTCCTCCTCCTCCTCCACACCTCCCTCATCTGCAACAACACACACCACTACAGCTCAAAACTACACCTGCACTTCAGAACCACCACTGCTTACTACAGTTCAACTACATGTGACCCTGGACCGAGTCATTGGGCTTAATTTTGTGAAGTTGAGATTTATACAACATCTGAAAACTGAATAAATAAGCTTTCTATTGATGTATGGTTTGTTATATTTGGCTGAGATACAACTATTTGATAATCTGGAATCTGAGGGTGCAAAAAAAAATCAAAATATTGAGAAAATCACCTTTAAATTTGTGCAAATAAAATTCTTAGCTATGCATGTTACTAATTAAAAATTAAGTTCTGATATATTTACAGAAGGAACTTTACAAAATATCTTCATGAAACATGATCTTTTACTTAATATCCTAATGATTTTTGGCATAAAATAAAAATACAATGTATTGTTGCTACAAATATACCTGTGTGACTTATGTTATGACTGCTTTTCTGTTCCAGGGTCACATATAGGTACATATCGGGGGGGGGAACAATAAAAGCACACATCGTGATAATTATTATTATTATAGAATTATTATAATTAAATATAAATACATTTATATGCATTGCTTAACATTTACATACTTTTGATTATAAATATATACATTTTGAAATGTAATTATATTAAAATATTCATTATATTAATAAGTCATTATATTAGTCATATAATATGATTATATGATATATAATATGAAAATATAATATAATAAGTCATATATTAGTTATATAAGTCATTATATTATTATATTATAAGTCATTATATTCATTATTATCATTCATTATAGTAATATATTCTAAAAACATATTTTGCCCATAGACTCTTAATATATTAATAATACATTTAAACTCTTAATCATAATTGCTCATAATGAAATATACACTAAATATAAATAAGCAATGCACGCAAATGAATATTTATAATTAATTAATATACGTTTAATTATATTATAAAAGCAGTAATATTTTGTTTCGCATTATGTCATTTAATATATGTGTGTGAGTGTGTGTACATAGGGCTGGGAAGGTTACTTTTAAAATGTATTTTACTACAAAATACTTGCTTTAAAATGTAATTAGTAATGTATTTCGTTATATTACTCCGGTTTAGTACTTAAGCTTTGTAACACAAGGGAACATATAGCCTGCATGATGTCTTATTTTCATGCTTTACACCTTTAAATAAGTAACATACCAGTCATAAGATGTGTTTTTTGAATTTTTTAACATCAGTTTTCCGCCGCATTTCTATGAACAACAAAATCTATTTTTGTCATTTAAATCTACCAATCAATATAAATTCAATTTGAATACAACGAATGGGATTCGGTGCGGTTTCATGATGTATCCCAAGCTTCAAAACCAATCCAAACATATCATACAAGTAGCCAAAACAACTGGCACAGTTCTCCAAGTTATACAATAGATTTGTTTAAAGAATGGAGCAAACTTTAAGTGATTACTTCATAATCCTCTGTATGGAGAAGCGATCGGCACAAACGAATCAAAGAGTCATAATTGACAAGGCTCGTTTGTCAAAGCAACTACTGTCGCAAGTAATGTTGTTGTAGTCAACTTAATTTAACAACCACAGTTCGCTTTTGGGAAACATACCCCAGATCTATCCAGTTTAATGTGAACCATTCACACTGGTTTCGTTAAACTAAATAAATGATTCATTTAAAAGATTGACTCAAAAGAATCATGTGTTCACGAATCGAATCATGAGCTAGTATAACCGAGCCAAAGATGATCTGTTCTTGAACACTACAGATGAACTTGAAGTCTGTCTTCATTCGAAAAGCACACAAAGCTATCGTTTGACTTTATAAGCTTTTAATTCATTCATGATTCGTATGGATCTGTTAACTGATGCAAAGTGTGAATTATAGGAGAATTTGGTGTCGTTTTACAATTAAATTCTTAGAAATATTAAACGTAATTAATGATAAACATTCAACACTCAAAATATGAGAAAATATAAAAACGAGATACTGGATAAAAATGTTCAAAGATCAAGAACAAGTTCCCTCGAGATGCTTTTCCAGATTAGACGTTGTGTCCTTCGACGCTGAGAGACGTTTTGTTGCAGGTAGGCCTTGCACTGCACTGATGTTACGTCCTTTTCAGATTTATAAACGTCTTTGTATTTCCACGAGAGAAATGCTTTACGCGAAAGGCTTTCTGTTGTGTCGTGATGATGAGCGCACTCTCGCTGCGAGTTGGTAAATGAACAGGCGGCTGCACAGTTTCTTTCACAGGAGAATCAGTTGCCTTATTGGTTAAAATCCCCAAACGGTTTACTTAAATAGTAAATTAAGAAATTACATTAAAATTCAAAGTAATCACTTTGGTAATCCAAAATACTTTTCGGATGTAACTGTAAATTGATTACCACCTATTTAAAATGTAATTATAACGAAATATAGTTACTCATATTTTGTATTTTAAATGCGTAACGCCGTTACATGTATTTTGTTACTCCTCAGCCCTGTATATACATTGTGTGTGTGTGTGTGTGTGTGTGTGTGTGTGTGTGTGCCTGTGTGTGCCTGTGTGTGCGTGTGTGTGTGCGTGTGTGTGCCTGTGTGTGTGCGTCTGTGTGCGTGCCTGTGCGTCTGTGCGTGTGTGTGTGTGTGTGTGTGTGCATGCATGTGCCTGTGTGTGTGTGTGTGTGTGTGTGTGTGTGTGTGTGTGTGTGTGTGTGTGTGACTGTGTGTGTGCGCCTGTGCGCCTGTGTGTGTGTGCCTGTGTGTGTGTGTGTGTGTGTGTCTGTGTGTGTGCGTGTGTCTGTGTGTATGTTTTTAATCAAACGGATTTATTTTAATGATGTATATATTTACATATTTGTGTTCCCTTTTAATACATTTGTAATTTTAATAAGTATTAGCAATTATTAATAATAACTAGTGCTGTCAATCGATTAATCAATTGAATCGCGTTAATCACAGTCATGGACTGATTAATCATGATTAATCACAAATGTAAAATACTAGGATTTACCTGTAAATGTGTTGAATTAAAGAAATGCACGACAAACTAGTTTAATGAAACAGAGCCTTTCACACCTGATATGAGACATAATCCTGATTATTCTTTTGTTTTTATTCAGCCATTATACTAGCAATAAAACGTTTACCAAGCCACATCACTTCAAACCCAGTAAACATTTACCCAACTATTACCAAAATTAATTCTAAATAAATACAACAAAACATTTTCTTGTGACCTTACGTGAAGTATTATGACAAAATGCATTATGAAGAATAATTGGACCACTTCTGCAGCTGCGTTAGAGCTAACATTAGCATCATAAGACAATTTCTGAGATTAATATTACACTTCAAACTCACTTCAAACTAGGCTTGCCGCGATAGACGGTGATGACGGTTATACTGGTGTTAAGCCGTAACACCGTTACGTCACTAGCTCACCGTGGCACCGTCCCCCACCGTCGTTTAGATAGTTTTTGTATAGTAATAAAAATAATTTAGTTCAGTTAGAGGACACTAAAATTAAAACTGAACGCGTCTGCTCAATGCAATGCACCGAACAGACGACAATCTTGCATCACAATATCCCGTTCCCAGACGTCCTTTCAGAACAGCATATCTGTGCTTTATTCTTATCGATCACGTTATGCGTGCACTGAACGCATGAACCAGTGCTTCGTTTTATTTGCGGGTTCTGAGCACAGCATGTGCAACGATGCTCAGAGCAGGCTAGCAGATATAATATACAGCTCTCAGACAGAACAGACAGGTTGTGATGAGTGACAGAGCAGAATAAGGATGAATAAAGTGTAAGCTGTTAAAATAATATTAGAGATGCATCGATTGACCGGCCAGTGATCGGAATCGGATGATTTCTCTTATGACCGGCCCGGATCGGTGACCGGCGGGTCAGTCTCACGTCTTGCCGATTCTGAGCCCATCCTTTTATTGCCAGCGGCGCAGGCAGAGACGTCACAGCCACGTGCACACTCACAGTAGATATCACAGTCACGTGTGTAAACGTCGTTTCATGTGAGAATAATTCACATTTGAATGGCATTCGGTGTAAACGGCGACTGATAATGTATTTATGTCGTGCCAGATGTGGCTTGAACAGCCCGAGTGAGTGTGTGAGAGAGACAGCACACACAAAGTAACTCTCAGAAATGTATAGATACATACTGTGGTAGAAAAAAAATATTTACAAAATATGATTTAGGTAAGCAACATTAGACGGCCATGATGTTTCCCCAAATAACAACATCAGCAAGATTGCAATGTGACACTGATTTTATACAGTAGTATTTCAATAAACAAGAAGTTAAAATCAAGTGACTTGGATTTTAGACAAAATACAGACTGTTTTTGCTCAAATTCGCATCTGCAAATAATTACGCTCAAAGCCTCAGCAGATTTGTCGTGTGTCTCTGAGCAACACACAGCCGTGTTTCGTCACTGAATGAATCGGTTGAATGAATTAATAAATGACTCGCTCATTAAAGCAGACATTTCCCGCCACCTACTGGAGGTTTAGACATATTTAAAAGTATCATTGCATTTTTCCGACATTTGAAAAAACATTAATCTTATAAAATGATTTATGCATTTGAAATGTTGCAGTGTAAATGCATCTAACGCAGCTGTTTCCTCAGCAGTGGAAATATAGAGTTTGTTAATACTAACTTCATTTGAATAGTAAAACTCTACTTTTTTTAATATGCTAACTGAATTAATTGAAACAAAGTAAGAATTTGATTTGAAAGATGACATTTAATAAGGTTTGGGGGAAAGAAATAACCATTTATAAACAGTGAGAAATGACATCTGTTTTGTTACATAAAGCAACTTATATTAAGTTAACTATTTTGTCTCTTTCCAGTCACAGAGCACTTTATTTAGAGTTGTTTAAGTGAGAGAAAATCTGTAAATTAGTTCAGATTGGGGGAATTGTAATGTTTAATAATTTATTTTATTTGGTAAAAAATGTTTTTGTTGCAATTTGCATATATTTTTGTTTGTATATGCTGTCAATTATAGTTGTTAGAAAGAAAATCAGAATCGGCAAAAATACGTATCGTCCAAAAAAATCGCAAATCGACCAAGAAAATTGCAATCGTTGCATCTCTATAAAATACGCTATTTATAGCCTTTTATATCGCTGCACGAATGAGCATTACAGATGTACACATTCATCTCAAGAAAATCCCACACAAACCATCTCCTATCGTAATCATGTGTTTATTATCTTATATAATTAATTTCATTAACAATGAAATGAGTGATGATGATGATGATATGTATAGGCAACGTCGTAAATGATATGCTCAAGCTAATATATTGGCGAGAAAGTTTTATATGTGTTCAGATGAGGTAAAGATAGACCTTTTTAGAGCATATAGTACTTCTTTTTATACTGCTCCTTTGTGGTTTAAGTTTAAGAAAGAGAGCAAGCTTCAGGTTGCATACAATGATTGTATGAGGATCCTGCTGAAAAAAACAAGATGGTGCAGTGCAAGTGATTTATTTTGTAAAGCAAGAATACAATCATTCCCTGCTTTAATGAGAAATTTGATGTATAAATGTAATACTATTATAATGTTGTTGACAAACCCTAGGCTTACTGAAGTGCGATATCAATCCTCTATGAGGAAGTATTGGCATAATTGTCTTTTTTAATGTGTACTGCTTTTGTTTGTATTGTCTGTTTCATGCTAACGGACCTTGAGTCTGGAAATAAAGTTGAATAATATAATCTTTAGTAGCTGTTGTCATGTTTATTTCTGCTGTGTTTATCATGTGTGCTCTGGCTGACACTCACGTTGTTTGTGATGTTACAACCGCTTCTCCGTTCTTAAGTTGTTAGGGATATATTCCAGGTATAATACACATTAGTAAAAGGATATATTTTCAGTTTTATTCGTCTATATGCACTCTGTAATTTTCCTCGCCACTGTATTTTAAAAATAGCCCAATTGTGCCGCTAGCCTGCAAACACTGGCGCTGCACCCTCGTCACACACGACAGATAACCTTCCACGCAAACCTTATCAAACGATTCATTTGCGTAAAAAAGTTTTTGATTAATCTCATGCATTAATGTTGACGGCCCGAATAATAATGCAAGAAAATATTAAGAATTATAATTCATCACTAATTATTATCATTTGTAATTAAATATTATATACGTACACACACATGTAATTATAATTCTATATTATTAAAGAATATATTTGTATTTAAAATAATTATTTATATTTACATGCCGTGCGTGTGTGTGTGTGTGTGTGTGTACAATTATGTTTTTTAATCATACAAATGTATCAATTATGTTTATTTTAATTATGTATATATATTTATATATTCTTGTTAACAAATTTTATAAATATTATTCATCTTTAATCATTATAATTTATAATTAAATATTATGTACACACACATGTAATTATAATTAAATATTATTAAAGAATATATTTGCATTTAAAATGATTATTTATTAATATTCACATGCCACATATTCCATATATATATATATTAAAATTATGTTTTTTAATCATAAAGATTTATTTCAATTATGTATTTATTTTTGTTCCCATTTAATATTTGTATTTGTAATAATTATTAGCAATTGTTAATAATAATGCAAGACAAATTTAAGAATTATTATTAATCAATTATAATTAAATATTATATACGTACACACACATAATTGTAATTCTTTATTATTAAAGAATATATTTGTATTTAAAATGATTATTTATTCATATTGACATGCCACATATGCCGTGTGTGTGTGTGTGTGAGTGTGTGTGTGTGTAAAACTATGTTTTTTAATCATACAGATTTATTTCAATTTTGTATATTTTAATTAGCTATATTTATGTACATTTTCCCATTTAATATATTTATAATTTTAATAAGTTAATAATTACTAATAATAATGCAATAAAAATGTGTGTGTGTGTGTGTGTGTGTGTGTGTGCATGTTTATGAGGACACAAATTTGTATAATGACATGGGTATGACATAGGTATTACAAGGAGAAGGTGATTTATGAGGACATTTTCAGTGTCCCCATAATTTAAAATGCTTATAAATCATACAGAGTGAGTTTTTTTGAGGGAAAATAGAAATGCACCGTCTCCTGTGAGGGCTAAGTTTAGGTGTAGGGTAGGTGTAGGGCAATAGCACATACAGCTTGTACAGTATAAAAACCATTACGCCTATGGAGAGTCCCCGTAAACCATAAAAACCAACGTGTGTGTGTGTGTGTGTGTGTGTGTGTGTGTGTGTCTGTCTGTGTGTCTGTCTGTGTGTGTGTCTGTGTGTGTGTCTGTGACTGTGTGTGTGTGTGTGTGTGTGTGTGTGTGTGTGTGTGTGTGTGTGTAAAAAAAAATATTCACATTCCTTAAAAATGACAAAATATTTCACTATAAAAATATAAATTCAAACTACATTCTCATCTGTATTAAAAAATACTGTTTTGACAAATCAAATGCTCTCTAGAATGAGAACGACACAACATTGACATTAAGTGTTCCAGACATACAGATGATGAGCAAACATCACAGTTTCTGTATTACCTGAGCCATGCAGTATAATCTTTGGCTCTAGACATACAGATGAGTGAGCAAACATCCCAGTTTCTGTATTACCTGAGCCATGCAGTATAATCTTTGGCTCTAGACATACAGATGATGAGCAAACATCACAGTTTCTGTATTACCTGAGCCATGCAGTATAATCTTTGACTCTAGACATACAGATGAGAGAGCAAACATCCCAGTTTCTGTATTACCTGAGCCATGCAGTATAATCTTTGGCTCTAGATATACAGATGAGTGAGCAAACATCAGTTTCTGTATTACCTGAGCCATGCAGTATAATCTTTGGCTCTAGACATACAGATGAGTGAACAAACATCAGTTTCTGTATTACCTGAGCCATGCAGTATAATCTTTGGCTCTAGACATACAGATGATGAGCAAACATCACAGTTTCTGTATTACCTGAGCCATGCAGTATAATCTTTGACTCTAGACATACAGATGAGTGAACAAACATCCCAGTTTCTGTATTACCTGAGCCATGCAGTATAATCTTTGGCTCTAGACATACAGATGAGTGAACAAACATCAGTTTCTGTATTACCTGAGCCATGCAGTATAATCTTTGGCTCTAGACATACAGATGAGTGAACAAACATCAGTTTCTGTATTACCTGAACCATGCAGTATAATCTTTGGCTCTTGGGAACGGAGAGCAAGCCTTGTCACCTCCTCATCCATCGTCTTTATTCTTCATTGGCCACGGCACAACTAACACAACAACATACAATTCAATCAGAATGTCTGCTAGAGACCATATGATAACAAGAGAATAAAAGAGTTAAACAATCATTTATAGCAGAATTACTCTCTCATAAAATATAAACACAGAATGAAGCATTTAGCACAAAACTGGGAGGATCATAACAATGTGACCGGCTTCAAGAACTAGTTGTCATAATGTAAACATGCAATAGGTTTGAACAGACATGCAAACAGACAGATAAATACGGAGGCAGACAGACAGACTTAGAAATATTGCACTAATAAATATGAACAGATTTTTGACGAACGTGCGTGTCCCTTTAATTTGCAAATGACTGCGACAAGAGCGACTAGAAATTAAACATGAGCACCAATAAACGGTTGTGCATTTAATCAAATGATGCAAAACGTTTTAAACGCAACGCAAAATGCATTAAACGCTTCGTGCATGTCAGGAAACGCTCGAAGCTTCATGCATTTGAGAAGAATGTGTGCAGCAGCAGCAGCGCGCCGAATCTTCCCACCCCCCGCGCGCTGAAGGTTTCCTCGTATTACAGCACCTGAAACCGGACATAATCATGGCGCCTTGTGACCATAATTTCCCCCTATCACTGAAAACAAAACCAGCCTGCCCTGCGCGCGCCATTTTGAGCCATAACACATCGCGTGATTGATTCCCACGCATGCATGCATACGCGCGAGCTTTGCTTTAAAAACAAAGGGGCGTTTGGTGTCGCGTGCATGCAGGAGCATTTATAAACAATAACCCACCCCCAGCGCTTCAGGCCCGAGTGCGGCCTACATAAGGCCCGGTGGCCAATCCGAGGCCTCGCGTCTCTAACGCAACATAATGCAACAAAACGTACAATAACCGCGCATAAACCTGACGCGCGTGTGCAACGAGCGGGCGGGATGAAACCCGCGCGGTCCGGTTCTTCGGTATTGGCGCACTTACCGTAGATCTACGCGCGGGGCGGCCTTCGGATTTTCCCCAGGCAGGCCGTCGGATTCCCCCAGACTCGGGCAGGGCTAGAGCGGGAGTTAGCGGGCGCTGGGCGGGCCGCGGAGTGCGCAGGGAGGGCGGAGCTCCGCAGACAGACGCGCTGCAGCCCGCTGCTCCGCCACAGCGCGAGCCGCCGTCAGCGCGACACGTCACTGCGCAGAGCCGCAGGAAAACGCGGAAGGCCGGTGACCGACATTTACCCGGAGAAAGCGAAGCTAACAGCGAGCGTCAGCGAAAACTATCGTGCCAAATGCCTTTAACGCACTGTTTAAACATCTCCTGCCTAGTTGTTCATATCAAAGATGTACGCTTTCATTGTTTGGCCCTTAAAAGCGCGCACTGGTTGGCACAGGATTTTCATGCCCACATCACCTTAGATCAAATATTTAGTGCACAAATTCGTGCGATGGGAATCACATCTGTTCATCTGTCACGATATAAAATTATAGATAAAAAGACTGGCAATTTATGAAACATCCCAGGTATGTTTTCTTTTTAATCATTTTTTTAGACATTTTTCTGATCTCTAAACCCAAACGTGACTGGACCACAAAACCAGTCATAAGGGTCAATTTATACATCATATGAAAGCTGAATAAGTAGCTTTCCATTGATGTATGGTTTGTTATGATCGGACAATATTTGGCTGAAATACAACAATTTGAAAATCTGGAATCTGAGGGTGCAAAAAAAATCTAAATATTGAGAAAATCACCTTTAAAGTTTTCCATATGAAGCAATGCCTATTACTTATCAAAAATAGGTTTTGATATTTATGGTAGGAAATGTACAAACTATTTCATGGAACATGATCTATAATATCCGTATGATGTTTGGCATAAAAGAAAATCAATAATTTTGACACATACAATGTATTGTTGACTATTGCTACAAATATACCTCAGCGACTTAAGACTGCTTTTGTGCTCCAGGATCACATTATATTATATATAATACTTTTTTGTCCTTGCAAGAGGCTTTTTTGTTTCATATTTAATAGTTTTTTATCATGCATGCATGGTGTATTTTCTAATTAGAAATTCCAACTGCAGACGCATCTTTTTTATCTCACTGTTTAAACCTTATTTACTGAAGTATTAACATTAAAGATGCATGTTTTGATTGTTTTGGCCCTTAAAAGCCCGCACCGGTTGGGTCATCCCATGCACAGCACTTTTCATTCCCATATCACATCTAAATATTAGAGATTATACACATTTTAGAGATGAAATCATATCAGTTCAGCTTTCACAAAATCAAACCCAAGAGTCTGGCAATTTATTATGAAATATCCCTGGTGTCTTTTTTTTTCCCAGACATTGTTTTCCATTAAATCTAATTTAAAATCAAATCATTTTTAGTTTTAACCCATATTTAGTGAGAAAAGGTATTATTTTAAATAAATGACTGTTTTTGTTCCTTACATGAGGCTTTTTTTCTCATTAGAATTGCAAAAGTGAGTGAGTTGTTGAACACATTTCTTATTGCAACAGCATTTACTGAAGTATTAACAATAAAGATGTATTTGTTTTAAAAGTGTCCACTGATTGGGTCATTCTATGTTTTCATGCCCACAATGTATTAGATCAAATATTAAACACACAAATGTTAAACATGAGCATCACAGTAGTTCATTTAATACATTATCACAAATGAAAAACTTACATTTTTTAGTTTTATCCCAAATTTAGTTTTTATTTTATTATTATTTTATTTTCCTTGCATGAGGATTTTTGTTTCATGTTTAGTAGTTTTCTTGTTCCGTGCATACATACAGGTGTGCATGCATGCAAACAGATAAATATGGAGGCAGAAAGACTTACGAATATGACACTAAATATGAACAGATTATTGACGGACATGCATGTTCCTTTCATTTGCAAATGACCGCTACAAAATGAGAGTCTGTAAATTAAGGAAACACACATAAACAGTATGTGTAAGGTTTGAATGATGCAATACATCTTCTGATCATATGCTTGGATGCAACTCATTGCATGTGGTGTATATTTTTCATGAGAATTGAAAATTAGTACAGTTTCTGGAATGGATGTCTTTAGAGAGTATGCATGCATGAGAAGTGGGATAAAGCAAGCGCCCAAATGTTCAAATGCTGTCACCATGTGTTGACATTAATCCGGACCTCTACAACTATAAAACATGGTTTCTCCATTCACAAGAACTCAGGTGTTTCAACAGCATCGACGTCCTGTTAGTTTGACAAGTTGCACAGGTAACATTTTCAATGAAAGCACCTGAGAATAATGCACTAGGTTGTAGTATTTACTGAAAATCTATCCTAAATCGGCGCATCTATTAGTGTAGAAGGTTATTTCTCCATCTAAATGAATGCAGGTGTTTCTAAAGCATCTATGTTCAGCTGTTTTGACCAGCTGCACAGTTTCTCAGCCTCTTCCTCCCATTCAGACTCGGATGAGTTGTAGTCGTCCGTCTCGACTGATGGCAGAACTATCGTGATGTCCAGTTTCTCGGGCGTCTCGTTCTGTTTCTTCATGTCACGGGTGTTAACGTGCGTCTGTTCATCTAATATCTGGAATTGGAGAGCAAGCTGTATTTGGTCCCACAGCACATTCAAATAAATCATCACCTCAATCATTTCATCAACATGACATCTATTTATTCTCCATTTCTGTCTCCTAGGAGTTTGTGTTTCTCTCACCTTGGTATATTTTAAATATCAGTTGTTGGTTTGGTAACACTTTATAATAAGGTCCCATATGTTAACAATAAATGGATTAATAACACTAACTAACAATGAACAAACCATTTATTATAATGTCTTTTTTATGTTAGTTAACTCTTGGTTCATGTTAGCTCTAGTCTATTAAGTAATGCTATAATATATAACAACTTTAAATTGTTTTAATGTATTAGTTAATGTTGAAATTAGCAAAGATTAATAAATGCATTAGGAGTATTCTTTCATTATTGTTAACTAATGCAGTTATAACTAATGTTAACAAATGGAACCTTATTGTAATGTTTGGTTTATTCAGCCTTGATGGGAAACTATAGACTATATGTTTAGACAGATGCAAAAACTACATCTTAAAAGTATAATAAAAATGAAGCGCACTCTTTCAGCCTCACTCGGGCCATACAGGCGTCTCTTGCGAGCCGCAGTGTTTTGAGCTCGGGCAGATTGTCGAGTAGAGATCTGGGAACCGCTGTAATGTGAGAAAGACACATCAGGATAATATTAAAGGAATAGTTCACTAAAAATGTGCCAAACCAACATGGCATTTAATCACTTGCTCAGCAATGGATGCTCTGCAGTGAATGGGTGCCGTCAGAATGAGAGTCCAAACAGCTGATAAAAACATCACAATAATCCACACCACTCGTCCATCAGTTAATGTCTTGTGAAGACAACGGCTGCATGTTTGTAAGAAACAAATCCATCAAGACATTTTAACTTCAAACCATTGCTTCTGGCCAAAATATGAATCCATAATCCATAATAGCGCATCCTCCAGTGAAAAGGTTAATTCCCTGTCACATTAAAACTTAATACAGATAAATTTGTTCACAACTGTTTTCATTGGTGCTTGATCTGTGCATATTTCTCCCCTGATGACTTTTTCACTTGAAGAAGCAGTATTACGAGGACTTGCACTTTAGGCAGAAGCAACGGTTTGAAGTTAAGAACATCTTAATGATTAATTTGTTTCTTACAAACGTGCTGATTTTCACTTCACAAGATGTTAACTGATGGGCGAGTGGTGTGGATTATTGTGATGTTTTCTGACGAAAATTCATTCTGACGGCACCCATTCACTGCAGAGCATCCATTACTGAGACTGTAGTAATGCTACATTTCTCCAAATCTGTTCTGATGAAGAAGCAAACTCATCTACATCTTGAAAGGAGGATGAGTAAAATCATCAAATTGTCATTTTTGGGTGAACTATTCCTTTAAGCACATTTTTATATATATATATATATATTATTCTTAAACATTTGGTTTGTTTCAAGGGTTGAGAGTGAGACTTTTGTAAGACACTATAATGGAAGATGAAACTGAATACCTGTGTGAGAGCTGCTGTCCAGCAAAATGAGAGCGGGCGAGACGTCTAAACGGCAGAGCCGTCTTCAACCTGCCTCTTGTTCCTGACTTCACACCCTCTCTGAGCATGACGTCCCGGGGCAGCACCTTCAGAGACAGGAACCTCCATCCATTTCCCCTTCCTCCAACACATGCTGGAAGCTCATCCAGGTGGCTGGAATACTGAGAGGGAGATGAGGATGAATGCAGCACAACAGTCACAGAATCGGGCTGTGAATATAGCCTGCTGAAGGGTGTTTTTCATCCACCTGCATATAGTCTCT